>OY726531.1:51211795-51336143 GCA_963383655.1 Bathymodiolus septemdierum
CTCCACACTATTATAACTCGAGTCGTATGGAGGGACAGTAGGACTCCACACTATTATAGCCCCAGTCGTATGGAGGGACAGTGTCGTATGGAGGGACAGTAGGACTCCACACTATTATAGCCCCAGTCGTATGGAGGGACAGTAGGACTCCACACTATTATAGCCCGAGTCGTATGGAGGGACAGTAGGACTCCACACTATTATAGCCCGAGTCGTATGGAGGGACAGTAGGACTCCACACTATTATAGCCCGAGTCGTATGGAGGGACAGTAGGACTCCACACTATTATAGCCCCAGTCGTATGGAGGGACAGTAGGACTCCACACTATTATAGCCCCAGTCGTATGGAGGGACAGTAGGACTCCACACTATTATAGCCCGAGTCGTATGGAGGGACAGTAGGACTCCACACTATTATAACCCCAGTCGTATGGAGGGACAGTAGGACTCCACACTATTATAGCCCGAGTCGTATGGAGGGACAGTAGGACTCCACACTATTATAGCCCCAGTCGTATGGAGGGACAGTAGGACTCCACACTATTATAGCCCGAGTCGTATGGAGGGACAGTAGGACTCCACACTATTATAACCCCAGTCGTATGGAGGGACAGTAGGACTCCACACTATTATAGCCCGAGTCATATGGAGGGACAGTAGGACTCCACACTATTATAGCCCCAGTCGTATGGAGGGACAGTAGGACTCCACACTATTATAGCCCGAGTCGTATGGAGGGACAGTAGGACTCCACACTATTATAACCCCAGTCGTATGGAGGGACAGTAGGACTCCACACTATTATAGCCCGAGTCGTATGGAGGGACAGTAGGACTCCACACTATTATAGCCCGAGTCGTATGGAGGGACAGTAGGACTCCACACTATTATAACCCGAGTCGTATGGAGGGACAGTAGGACTCCACACTATTATAGCCCGAGTCGTATGGAGGGACAGTAGGACTCCACACTATTATAACCCGAGTCGTATGGAGGGACAGTAGGACTCCACACTATTATAGCCCGAGTCGTATGGAGGGACAGTAGGACTCCACACTATTATAGCCCCAGTCGTATGGAGGGACAGTAGGACTCCACACTATTATAGCCCCAGTCGTATGGAGGGACAGTAGGACTCCACACTATTATAGCCCCAGTCGTATGGAGGGACAGTAGGACTCCACACTATTATAACCCGAGTCGTATGGAGGGACAGTAGGACTCCACACTATTATAACCCGAGTCGTATGGAGGGACAGTAGGACTCCACACTATTATAGCCCGAGTCGTATGGAGGGACAGTAGGACTCCACACTATTATAGCCCCAGTCGTATGGAGGGACAGTAGGACTCCACACTATTATAGCCCCAGTCGTATGGAGGGACAGTAGGACTCCACACTATTATAGCCCGAGTCGTATGGAGGGACAGTAGGACTCCACACTATTATAACCCCAGTCGTATGGAGGGACAGTAGGACTCCACACTATTATAGCCCGAGTCGTATGGAGGGACAGTAGGACTCCACACTATTATAGCCCGAGTCGTATGGAGGGACAGTAGGACTCCACACTATTATAGCCCGAGTCGTATGGAGGGACAGTAGGACTCCACACTATTATAGCCCGAGTCGTATGGAGGGACAGTAGGACTCCACACTATTATAGCCCGAGTCGTATGGAGGGACAGTAGGACTCCACACTATTATAACCCCAGTCATATGGAGGGACAGTAGGACTCCACACTATTATAACCCGAGTCGTATGGAGGGACAGTAGGACTCCACACTATTATAACCCGAGTCGTATGGAGGGACAGTAGGACTCCACACTATTATAGCCCGAGTCGTATGGAGGGACAGTAGGACTCCACACTATTATGGCCCCAGTCGTATGGAGGGACAGTAGGACTCCACACTATTATAACCCGAGTCGTATGGAGGGACAGTAGGACTCCACACTATTATAGCCCCAGTCGTATGGAGGGACAGTAGGACTCCACACTATTATAACCCGAGTCGTATGGAGGGACAGTAGGACTCCACACTATTATAACCCGAGTCGTATGGAGGGACAGTAGGACTCCACACTATTATAGCCCGAGTCGTATGGAGGGACAGTAGGACTCCACACTATTATAGCCCGAGTCGTATGGAGGGACAGTAGGACTCCACACTATTATAGCCCGAGTCGTATGGAGGGACAGTAGGACTCCACACTATTATAACCCGAGTCGTATGGAGGGACAGTAGGACTCCACACTATTATAGCCCGAGTCGTATGGAGGGACAGTAGGACTCCACACTATTATAGCCCGAGTCGTATGGAGGGACAGTAGGACTCCACACTATTATAACCCGAGTCGTATGGAGGGACAGTAGGACTCCACACTATTATAGCCCGAGTCGTATGGAGGGACAGTAGGACTCCACACTATTATAGCCCGAGTCGTATGGAGGGACAGTAGGACTCCACACTATTATAACCCGAGTCGTATGGAGGGACAGTAGGACTCCACACTATTATAGCCCGAGTCGTCTGGAGGGACAGTAGGACTCCACACTATTATAGCCCGAGTCGTATGGAGGGACAGTAGGACTCCACACTATTATAACCCGAGTCGTATGGAGGGACAGTAGGACTCCACACTATTATAGCCCGAGTCGTATGGAGGGACAGTAGGACTCCACACTATTATAGCCCGAGTCGTATGGAGGGACAGTAGGACTCCACACTATTATAGCCCGAGTCGTATGGAGGGACAGTAGGACTCCACACTATTATAGCCCGAGTCGTATGGAGGGACAGTAGGACTCCACACTATTATAGCCCGAGTCGTATGGAGGGACAGTAGGACTCCACACTATTATAGCCCGAGTCGTATGGAGGGACAGTAGGACTCCACACTATTATAGCCCGAGTCGTATGGAGGGACAGTAGGACTCCACACTATTATAACCCGAGTCGTATGGAGGGACAGTAGGACTCCACACTATTATAGCCCGAGTCGTATGGAGGGACAGTAGGACTCCACACTATTATAACCCGAGTCGTATGGAGGGACAGTAGGACTCCACACTATTATAGCCCGAGTCGTATGGAGGGACAGTAGGACTCCACACTATTATAACCCGAGTCGTATGGAGGGACAGTAGGACTCCACACTATTATAGCCCGAGTCGTATGGAGGGACAGTAGGACTCCACACTATTATAACCCGAGTCGTATGGAGGGACAGTAGGACTCCACACTATTATAGCCCGAGTCGTATGGAGGGACAGTAGGACTCCACACTATTATAACCCGAGTCGTATGGAGGGACAGTAGGACTCCACACTATTATAGCCCGAGTCGTATGGAGGGACAGTAGGACTCCACACTATTATAGCCCGAGTCGTATGGAGGGACAGTAGGACTCCACACTATTATAACCCGAGTCGTATGGAGGGACAGTAGGACTCCACACTATTATAGCCCGAGTCGTATGGAGGGACAGTAGGACTCCACACTATTATAACCCGAGTCGTATGGAGGGACAGTAGGACTCCACACTATTATAGCCCGAGTCGTATGGAGGGACAGTAGGACTCCACACTATTATAGCCCGAGTCGTATGGAGGGACAGTAGGACTCCACACTATTATAGCCCGAGTCGTATGGAGGGACAGTAGGACTCCACACTATTATAACCCGAGTCGTATGGAGGGACAGTAGGACTCCACACTATTATAACCCGAGTCGTATGGAGGGACAGTAGGACTCCACACTATTATAACCCGAGTCGTATGGAGGGACAGTAGGACTCCACACTATTATAACCCGAGTCGTATGGAGGGACAGTAGGACTCCACACTATTATAGCCCGAGTCGTATGGAGGGACAGTAGGACTCCACACTATTATAGCCCGAGTCGTATGGAGGGACAGTAGGACTCCACACTATTATAACCCCAGTCGTATGGAGGGACAGTAGGACTCCACACTATTATAACCCGAGTCGTATGGAGGGACAGTAGGACTCCACACTATTATAGCCCGAGTCGCATGGAGGGACAGTAGGACTCCACACTATTATAGCCCGAGTCGTATGGAGGGACAGTAGGACTCCACACTATTATAACCCGAGTCGTATGGAGGGACAGTAGGACTCCACACTATTATAGCCCGAGTCGTATGGAGGGACAGTAGGACTCCACACTATTATAACCCGAGTCGTATGGAGGGACAGTAGGACTCCACACTATTATAGCCCCAGTCGTATGGAGGGACAGTAGGACTCCACACTATTATAGCCCGAGTCGTATGGAGGGACAGTAGGACTCCACACTATTATAGCCCCAGTCGTATGGAGGGACAGTAGGACTCCACACTATTATAGCCCGAGTCGTATGGAGGGACAGTAGGACTCCACACTATTATAGCCCGAGTCGTATGGAGGGACAGTAGGACTCCACACTATTATAACCCGAGTCGTATGGAGGGACAGTAGGACTCCACACTATTATAGCCCGAGTCGTATGGAGGGACAGTAGGACTCCACACTATTATAACCCGAGTCGTATGGAGGGACAGTAGGACTCCACACTATTATAGCCCGAGTCGTATGGAGGGACAGTAGGACTCCACACTATTATAGCCCGAGTCGTATGGAGGGACAGTAGGACTCCACACTATTATAGCCCGAGTCGTATGGAGGGACAGTAGGACTCCACACTATTATAACCCGAGTCGTATGGAGGGACAGTAGGACTCCACACTATTATAACCCGAGTCGTATGGAGGGACAGTAGGACTCCACACTATTATAGCCCGAGTCGTATGGAGGGACAGTAGGACTCCACACTATTATAACCCGAGTCGTATGGAGGGACAGTAGGACTCCACACTATTATAACCCGAGTCGTATGGAGGGACAGTAGGACTCCACACTATTATAACCCGAGTCGTATGGAGGGACAGTAGGACTCCACACTATTATAACCCGAGTCGTATGGAGGGACAGTAGGACTCCACACTATTATAGCCCGAGTCGTATGGAGGGACAGTAGGACTCCACACTATTATAGCCCGAGTCGTATGGAGGGACAGTAGGACTCCACACTATTATAGCCCAAGTCGTATGGAGGGACAGTAGGACTCCACACTATTATAACCCGAGTCGTATGGAGGGACAGTAGGACTCCACACTATTATAGCCCGAGTCGCATGGAGGGACAGTAGGACTCCACACTATTATAACCCGAGTCGTATGGAGGGACAGTAGGACTCCACACTATTATAGCCCCAGTCGTATGGAGGGACAGTAGGACTCCACACTATTAATGCAATTACCCTAACATAGTTACAAATATTTCAGTCATTTTATAATGGGTCAAGCAGATAAAATATTTCAGTCATTTTATAATGGGTCAAGCAGATACAAGAAATAACAAACAAAAATGTAACAGTATTTTTTTTTAATTTTATATCCATATAGAAAGTAGAACTGTAAAATTCATTAAATTTTGTATCTCTGCAACCAGAAGGATACATTTTCTAGTCCCGCCATTTTTTAATGAAGCGTAGCTTATTTTACACATTGTTTTAATCAGATTATACTATTCTAAACTAGTTTAATGTGTAAACGTATTCAAGTCTAATTGATTTTTGCATGCCCGCTTGCTAAAGGTTAAATTTTAATGCTAAGTTTAAGACAGAATGTTTGTTCAGACTAGAAACTGCTAAATTGTTTAAATGTTCGACTAACTGGCGCCCAAAATTAAATTGTCCGTGTGAAATTTGTTTTCTTACAGTTTATAAATGCATAATTATCGCCAATTTATCTAATTAAAAATAATTTCTATTTATTATGGGTTAACTAATTTTACAACAAAGTTCAGAGTATTTATGTTCAATAAACTACACTGATATATTACTTTATTTTTTTTAAATAAGAATTATCTTGATTCTAACATTCGAATAAGATAAAAATGACAATAATTAAATTTTTGGTATTCTATACAGTCGGATAGGAGTGAGTGAGTGATTGTTGTTGGTTAGAACGGCACGCCAAGAATTCGCCATTAGGGCGGTACGTAGAGTGAGTGAGTGATTGTTGTTGGTTAGAACGGTACGCCAACAATTCGTCATTATAGGGCGATACGTAGAGTGAGTGAGTGATTGTTGTTGGCTAGAACGGCACGCCAATAAGCTATATTATGGCGAGAACAAGTTACTTTTCAATGAGATGATGATGAGGTCCGCTTTGTTTTAAACCAACACGGTGAGTTGGATTTTCATAGTGTTAGCTCACTGAAACAACAGTCCGCGGATAGACATGTCGCTCCACTCGGACGCATTATTCTGATTCCGAGCCAACCAGTCGTTGCTCTTTCTTCTTAATGCTGCGTGATTAGCGGAGAAGCAACACATACCAAGTTTATAGTCTTTGGTTTGACAGGATAGGGGTGCGAACCCAAAATCTACCGCACTCGAGACGAGAACGCCTAGCCATTACGCCACCGATGTGGTTGCGGTACGTAGAAGTGGTCGTTATGACGGCGCGTAGATGTGGTCGTTATGACGACACGTACAGAACCCACCGTTAGGACGGCACACCAAAAAGTAATGTCTCGTGTATGGATCCTTGTACATAGACAACTTGCAGAAACTCCTAATTAACTAGTTGGTTAGGAGTGAGCGTACATAGCCTGTTGCAAGTGAAGTGTTCAGACCATATTTCAATTAAATCCCCTTTTAACAAGCGGCAACATAAGTTTCCACCCATTGCACAATCCCAGTTCAACACGTTTACCTATATATTGTCTGTAAACTTCTAAACAGGAACATGGTTGACGTTAAACAACAATCAATCAATGCGTTATATACTCTTTGCATTTTTTCTTGCTAAAGATATTATTTTTTCTTTTTAGATATATTTATATATTTTTTGTATTAATGACAGTTCCACATATAGCTAAGCCCACAGAAAGTATGGAGCAGACCATAGTGTTTCACGTGATTTGATGAGTGTCACACTCCCTGCATGTTAAATGTCTCTTTTGTAGATTTCAAAGAAAGACTAGGAACATTGTATCCACTGTAAAATATTAAATTTGTCTCTCCTTACCCAACTTCTCCATATTTTTCTAATGACATTCGAAAGTTGTTGCCACCTGACCTTTCTTTCTGTATATTTTTGTTTATCTTGTTGAATTTGATCTGAACAAGGAGACTCCTCATGAATATGCATGATATATTTGACACCAGAGGTTAACTAAGCAACCAATAACCAATAATAGGTTGTATCACGTGTTTCTGTGCCTCGTTGTCCAAGGTGTGCAAGTGACTGAGTGAGTGAGTGATTGTTGTTTAACGCCAAATGAGCAAATTTTCAGCTATATCCTGGCGAGAACAAGTTACATTTTAATTAGAGGATGGTGATGTCGGCTTTATACAAGACCAAACCTCTACGTTGGATTATCATAGTTTTAGCTCACTGAAAAAAACAGTCCACGGGTAAACATGTCGCATCATTCGGACACATTATCCTGATTCCGAGCCAACCCGTGTTTGGTTTTTCTCATTAATGTTGCGTGCTTAATGCAGAAGCAACAAATACTAATTTCATAGTTTTGGTTTGACCCGACCGAGACTCGAAAACGCGATCAACCACACTCGAGGTGAGCGTGCATGAATGTTGTGGCTAGTGTGACATATTGGATTTCCTATGTATTTGAGAAATAGATATTTAAAAATTCATTTCTACACGCGAATTGGTCGATAGTACTATGAATATCTTGCAATTACAAGTATGAATAATTCATACAATTAATATTCGCAATGAAAATAAATTGATTATTTTATAAAAATCACATCTCTTGAATACACCTAAATTAAAACCTCGTATATAGACAATTAAATATATTAAATCTAAATGTAATTAAGAGATTAATTAAATATAAATTATACATCTATGATCAGAGGCCTACGAGAGATGGGTTCAGCCGGTGCATCGGCCCGGGGACCGGAGAGTCAAGAAGGGGCATGTGAATCACTGAAGGGCCTCATAGCCTTAGCCACAGACCTTTTTGTTTTTTTTTCTTAATTTTAGGGTATTTTCAACTATTTTTAATTTATGTAGAAAATTAATTATGTAAAATTCACTTAGACTTCTGAATTCTGGTTGTTGATCATCACACACATAAAGAAAGTTTACCAGTAGTTTTATTGGACCTCAAATATTCAATTTTGAGAGAAGTCTCAACATGTCCCCGGGGCCCCAAAGCAGTCTTGATCTGCCTTGCAAAATTTCTCTTGGGGCCCTGTCTATGACATATTAAAAACATTAACACAGCCACCTGTTGTAAAATAGTTTACAATACTGTAATATGTATTACAATTATAGTATTTAATACCTGGAAATTCTACAACTTATAGGGGTTAAGGTTATGGTGTTTAACGCCACTTTCAACAATATTTCAGCTATATGGTGGCGGTCAGTATAATTGGTGGAGGAAACCGGAGAACCCGGAGAAAACCACCGACCTGCCGTAAGTCACAGACAAACTTTATCACATAATGCTGTATCGCCTGAATGGGATTAGAACTCACAACTTTAATGGTAATAGGCACAGATTGTACAGTTAACTGTAAATCCAACTATCATACGATCATGACCACGACGGATCCACACAACTTATATAATAACAGTACTCTTTGATTTTCATAAATAAAGTGGTGTTTGTAAAAGATGAATAGATATCAACATTGTTTCGTTATGGAGGAATATTAATTATTTATTTAAAACGTTTCTGAAAGAACACTATCTATATTATACATGTATCTCAACTGTAATTAAAACTAATAAATAATTAAATAATATAAGAAGTGAAAATATCATTTGGCGTTATTTATAAATGTGTTACGGAGAACATTGTATGAACTGTCATGAAGAATAAGTTTACATTCATTTGTCAAGAAATCTGCCACGTATGCATGGTATTCTTATAAAACTTTTTTGAAAGATTTACAATTTAGAAAGAAAGTATTATGTGGACACAAATAATGACCGCATGCTTTTTGTATACATAATATAGGTATATATTTATTTATAAAAACCTACAGAACAACTTTTTAAAACTGAGTATTTTGTGCATGTTAAATATATTTAAGAATAAAAGACATGAACCAAACTTACCATTTCTGCTAGCTCCTACAAAATTATATAGGTCAGTATCTACTAGGAGAAGAATTTGATTGAGAAAGACTTTCTTTGTTTAACATGTATCTGGTTTCTTTAGATAAGTAATATACATGAACATTACTTTATCTGATCGTGTGTTTCTAAATACCAACAGATTGAATTATGGAGAAAGTACTGTCAGCAACTGAATGTATTGATTGATTTATTTATCGATTTATTTATTTATTTATCGATTGAAAGAATTAAAAGACGACAGAAAACAACATATTGATTGATTGATTGATTGATTGATTGATTGATTGATTGATTGATACTTATTGATTGATTGAATTATTGATTTAACGAATAAATGAATGAAAATAAAACAGAAAACAACAGATTGATTGATTAATTGATTAATTGAATCATTGATAACACAAACACAGTTTTCATCAACCTCATACATTAATTTGTACAAGATGACAAAAAGTATATTACAAATACACGCACACAAAAGTAAATAGCGAGCCATCTTCAGTTGGCAAACATTTATAAATAATAAGAGCGGACATCTCGATTTGCCACAGCTGATAAACGGTGTTCTATTGAGAAATGATGATACATCAAAACACCCGTCATCAATTTGAACGTTTTCGCGACAGGTAGAAATAACATTGTCGAAGTGTTTGAGAGTTTGACAACAAGTTTTTGAAGGATTATAGATACATCGTTGTTTAGCCGGACATGTGGGGGCATTTGACACACTATCACATTTAATGTTATTATAGATACATCGTTGTTTAGCCGGACATGTGGGGACATTTGACACACTATCACATTTAATGTTATTATAGATACATCGTTGTTTAGCCGGACATGTGGGGACATTTGACACACTATCACATTTAATGTTATTATAGATACATCGTTGTTTAGCCGGACATGTGGGGACATTTGACACACTATCACATTTAATGTTATTATAGATACATCGTTGTTTAGCCGGACATGTGGGGACATTTGACACACTATCACATTTAATGTTATTATAGATACATCGTTGTTTAGCCGGACATTTAGGGACATTTGACACACTATCACATTTAATGTTATTATAGATACATCGTTGTTTAGCCGGACATGTGGGGACATTTGACATACTATCACATTTAATGTTATTATAGATACATCGTTGTTTAGCCGGACATGTGGGGGCATTTGACACACTATCACATTTAATGTTATTATAGATACATCGTTGTTTAGCCGGACATTTAGGGACATTTGACACACTATCACATTTAATGTTATAATAGATACATCGTTGTTTAGCCGGACATGTGGGGACATTTGACACACTATCACATTTAATGTTATTATAGATACATCGTTGTTTAGCCGGACATTTAGGGACATTTGACACACTATCACATTTAATGTTATTATAGATACATCGTTGTTTAGCCGGACATTTAGGGACATTTGACACACTATCACATTTAATGTTATTATAGATACATCGTTGTTTAGCCGGACATTTAGGGACATTTGACACACTATCACATTTAATGTTATTATAGATACATCGTTGTTTAGCCGGACATTTAGGGACATTTGACACACTATCACATTTAATGTTATTATAGATACATCGTTGTTTAGCCGGACATGTGGGGACATTTGACAGACTATCACATTTAATGTTATTATAGATACATCGTTGTTTATCCGGACATTTAGGGACATTTGACACACTATCACATTTAATGTTATTATAGATACATCGTTGTTTAGCCGGACATTTAGGGACATTTGACACACTATCACATTTAATGTTATTATAGATACATCGTTGTTTAGCCGGACATTTAGGGACATTTGACACACTATCACATTTAATGTTATTATAGATACATCGTTGTTTAGCCGGACATGTGGGGACATTTGACAGACTATCACATTTAATGTTATTATAGATACATCGTTGTTTAGCCGGACATGTGGGGTCATTTGACACACTATCACATTTAATGTTATTATAGATACATCGTTGTTTAGCCGGACATTTAGGGACATTTGACACACTATCACATTTAATGTTATTATAGATACATCGTTGTTTAGCCGGACATTTAGGGACATTTGACACACTATCACATTTAATGTTATTATAGATACATCGTTGTTTAGCCGGACATGTGGGGGCATTTGACACACTATCACATTTAATGTTATTATAGATACATCGTTGTTTAGCCGGACATTTAGGGACATTTGACACACTATCACATTTAATGTTATTATAGATACATCGTTGTTTAGCCGGACATGTGGGGACATTTGACACACTATCACATTTAATGTTATTATAGATACATCGTTGTTTAGCCGGACATGTGGGGGCATTTGACACACTATCACATTTAATGTTATTATAGATACATCGTTGTTTAGCCGGACATTTAGGGACATTTGACACACTATCACATTTAATGTTATTATAGATACATCGTTGTTTAGCCGGACATGTGGGGACATTTGACACACTATCACATTTAATGTTATTATAGATACATCGTTGTTTAGCCGGACATTTAGGGACATTTGACACACTATCACATTTAATGTTATTATAGATACATCGTTGTTTAGCCGGACATTTAGGGACATTTGACACACTATCACATTTAATGTTATTATAGATACATCGTTGTTTAGCCGGACATTTAGGGACATTTGACACACTATCACATTTAATGTTATTATAGATACATCGTTGTTTAGCCGGACATGTGGGGACATTTGACACACTATCACATTTAATGTTATTATAGATACATCGTTGTTTAGCCGGACATTTAGGGACATTTGACACACTATCACATTTAATGTTATTATAGATACATCGTTGTTTAGCCGGACATTTAGGGACATTTGACACACTATCACATTTAATGTTATTATAGATACATCGTTGTTTAGCCGGACATTTAGGGACATTTGACACACTATCACATTTAATGTTATTATAGATACATCGTTGTTTAGCCGGACATGTGGGGACATTTGACACACTATCACATTTAATGTTATTATAGATACATCGTTGTTTAGCCGGACATGTGGGGACATTTGACACACTATCACATTTAATGTTATTATAGATACATCGTTGTTTAGCCGGACATGTGGGGGCATTTGACACACTATCACATTTAATGTTATTATAGATACATCGTTGTTTAGCCGGACATTTAGGGACATTTGACACACTATCACATTTAATGTTATTATAGATACATCGTTGTTTAGCCGGACATTTAGGGACATTTGACACACTATCACATTTAATGTTATTATAGATACATCGTTGTTTAGCCGGACATTTAGGGACATTTGACACACTATCACATTTAATGTTATTATAGATACATCGTTGTTTAGCCGGACATTTAGGGACATTTGACACACTATCACATTTAATGTTATTATAGATACATCGTTGTTTAGCCGGACATGTGGGGACATTTGACACACTATCACATTTAATGTTATTATAGATACATCGTTGTTTAGCCGGACATGTGGGGGCATTTGACACACTATCACATTTAATGTTATTATAGATACATCGTTGTTTAGCCGGACATTTAGGGACATTTGACACACTATCACATTTAATGTTATTATAGATACATCGTTGTTTAGCCGGACATGTGGGGACATTTGACACACTATCACATTTAATGTTATTATAGATACATCGTTGTTTAGCCGGACATGTGGGGACATTTGACACACTATCACATTTAATGTTATTATAGATACATCGTTGTTTAGCCGGACATTTAGGGACATTTGACACACTATCACATTTAATGTTATTATAGATACATCGTTGTTTAGCCGGACATGTGGGGGCATTTGACACACTATCACATTTAATGTTATTATAGATACATCGTTGTTTAGTCGGACATTTAGGGACATTTGACACACTATCACATTTAATGTTATTATAGATACATCGTTGTTTAGTCGGACATTTAGGGACATTTGACACACTATCACATTTAATGTTATTATAGATACATCGTTGTTTAGCCGGACATTTAGGGACATTTGACACACTATCACATTTAATGTTATTATAGATACATCGTTGTTTAGCCGGACATTTAGGGACATTTGACACACTATCACATTTAATGTTATTATAGATACATCGTTGTTTAGCCGGACATGTGGGGACATTTGACACACTATCACATTTAATGTTATTATAGATACATCGTTGTTTAGCCGGACATGTGGGGGCATTTGACACACTATCACATTTAATGTTATTAATACAATAACTAATGCTATAAGTAAAAACTTACCTTCAAGTGGCACAAAAAGTCTTCCAATTATGACGTACATTCACCTCCTGTTTACTAGTTTCTAGTTGTTCAAAGCGTTGTCTTAAAACTGTCGTTAAAATTAACACAGTCATAAAAGAGGATATCAAAAATGAGCTAAATCACAATAAAATGTTAACAAGAGGTTGTTATATTTAACGATGTGTTAACTTTGACACCCTCCCAAAGTTCCACGTTCCATATCAACAAAGAAAGAGACATATTTTAGTAGTTTTTAAAACGGTCAGTCTTAATAAAGTTGCATTGCACATATGATGTCGTCAATATCAACACCATTCTTTACCCAGAGTTGTCTTTCCTGCTACGCTACACTCCATCTCTGTCAACACCTATTTTTCAAGATTTTTGTAAAATTTAGAAACAGTAAAAAAATGTACTTAAAATTGTTGTAATTATTGTAAATATCAATAAAGATGAAAATAAATCACTCATTTCAAATCAATTATCTCTTAAAAATGATCTGTGATCGTTTTTAACATTTTTATTTTTACCTCCGCAAAATAGTTCTCCAAGAAATGGGGGAAAAATAATTTTTAAGAGAGAATTGATTTGAAATGAGTGATTTATTTTCATCTTTATTGATTTTTGCAATAATTAAAACAATTTTAAGTACATTTTTTTACTGTTTCTAAATTTTACAAAAATCTTGTAAAATGAGCTTTGACAGAGATGTTACATGTAAGCGTAGCAGGAACGACAACTCTGGATAGAGAATGCATCAACACGTGCAATGACACACAAAGACAATACGATGTTAAAAATAGAATAAACTGAAAATGTGTTCTTCGATACTGTGTAGGATTTTGTGACATTAAATAACATTAATGGATATATTTATGGAAATAATAGCAGATTTATCGCAAATATCATTAACATGGAATGTCGTCCAACATAGAAGATCTTAGGGAGGAAATAAGTAAGTCCAACAATAGTACATATGACTTCCGATCCCTTTTATATCTAGATAAACGTTAGAGAATACCGAAGGAGCAATAAAAGTAGACAATCTAGAGAAACTGACGACATAGGGGACACAAAACGAAGAAAATCAAAATAAAAACACAACGCAATATGTGTTGAACACCACTATACGTAAACAAACTCAACATAAATTGTATAAGACATGATTCCTCCTACAAACAACAAACAACTGGAGGTAAAGACAATCCGAGCATCGTTTTTATGCTGAAATCGGAAAGGACATCCCAACATGGAACTCGGAACGGACATCACAACATGGAACTGGGAACGACATAATAGGACAACACAACATGGAACTGGGAACGGACATCACAACATGGAACTCAGAACGACATCACAACATGGAGCTCAGAACGACATCACAACATAGAACTCAGAACGACATAATAGGACAACACAACATAGAACTGGGAACGACATCACAACATAGAACTCAGAACGACATCACAACATAGAACTCAGAACGACATCACAACATAGAACTCAGAACGACATAATAGGACAACACAACATAGAACTGGGAACGACATCACAACATGGAACTCAGAACGACATAATAGGACAACACAACATAGAACTCAGAACGACATAATAGGACAACACAACATAGAACTGGGAACGACATCACAACATAGAACTCAGAACGACATCACAACATAGAACTCAGAACGACATAATAGGACAACACAACATAGAACTCAGAACGACATCACAACATAGAACTCAGAACGACATCACAACATAGAACTCAGAACGACATCACAACATAGAACTCAGAACGACATAATAGGACAACACAACATAGAACTCAGAACGACATTACAACATAGAACTGGGAACGACATCACAACATAGAACTCAGAACGACATCACAACATAGAACTCAGAACGACATAATAGGACAACACAACATAGAACTCAGAACAACATCACAACATAGAACTCAGAACGACATAATAGGACAACACAACATAGAGCTCAGAACGACATCACAACATAGAACTCAGAACGACATAATAGGACAACACAACATAGAACTGGGAACGACATCACAACATAGAACTCAGAACGACATAATAGGACAACACAACATAGAACTCAGAACGACATCACAACATAGAACTCAGAACGACATAATAGGACAACACAACATAGAACTCAGAACGACATAACAACATAGAACTCAGAACGACATCACAACATAGAACTCAGAACGACATAATAGGACAACACAACATAGAACTGGGAACGACATCACAACATAGAACTCAGAACGACATCACAACATAAAACTCAGAACGACATAATAGGACAACACAACATAGAACTCAGAACGACATCACAACATAGAACTGGGAACGACATCACAACATAGAACTCAGAACGACATCACAACATAGAACTCAGAACGACATAATAGGACAACACAACATAGAACTCAGAACGACATCACAACATAGAACTCAGAACGACATCACAACATAGAACTCAGAACGACATAATAGGACAACACAACATAGAACTGGGAACGACATCACAACATAGAACTCAGAACGACATAATAGGACAACACAACATAGAACTCAGAACGACATCACAACATAGAACTCAGAACGACATAATAGGACAACACAACATAGAACTCAGAACGACATAACAACATAGAACTCAGAACGACATCACAACATAGAACTCAGAACGACATAATAGGACAACACAACATAGAACTGGGAACGACATCACAACATGGAACTCAGAACGACATAATAGGACAACACAACATAGAACTCAGAACGACATCACAACATAGAACTCAGAACGACATAATAGGACAACACAACATAGAACTCAGAACGACATAACAACATAGAACTCAGAACGACATAATAGGACAACACAACATAGAACTCAGAACGACATAACAACATGGAACTCAGAACGACATAATAGGACAACACAACATAGAACTGGGAACGACATCACAACATGGAACTCAGAACGACATAATAGGACAACACAACATAGAACTCAGAACGACATCACACCATAGAACTCAGAACGACATAATAGGACAACACAACATAGAACTCAGAACGACATAACAACATAGAACTCAGAACGACATAATAGGACAACACAGCATAGAACTCAGAACGACATAACAACATGGAACTCAGAACGACATAATAGGACAACACAAACTAGCAATTAATAACAATTTATAAAAGTCGTACATTTCTGGAAATCCTCCATAAACAAACATTCTACACAGAGTAAGTTGGTGAAATTGAAGTGATGTATTTAGTGGGGTTTGTGTTACTCAATCTTTAGTTTTATATGTATGTTTTGTAGATCGTTGTTTGTCCTTTTGTTTATTTTCTTTTTGGCCATTGTGTTGTATGCTCTTCTTCTTTTGGCCATTGTGTTGTATGTTCTTCTTCTTTTGGCCATTGTGTTGTATGCTCTTCTTCTTTTGGCCATTGTGTTGTATGTTCTTCTTGGATATACGGATTCTGATTAACCCTTTGGTATCTTCAAACTCTTCTTACCAATAGATTATTGAACTAATGGGAAAAAGATGTATTTTATATAGTTTTGAATATTATATTTATGTTTAGTAATATATAATTGTGTGAAACTTACGTGCACTCAAGCATGCTTTCTTGAATGTTTGTTTACATGCGATTAAAACGGAATATTTTTATCTCAAAAAGATCTTATGCTGTTACGGAGAAACAAAGATTCTTATGTAACTGAATATATGGACATATTTGATACATTTGCGTCTATGCTTAAAAACAGATAAAACATTACTCGATAACTGGGTATCTAAGGGTAATACATATATAAACAAACTATAAAATACATAGATTCGCTTCCACCTAAAAGACCACATACGATCACAAAACTGAAGAACAACATAAGCATGGACAGTGCAGTCAGTAGCAGGGTCACAAAACTGAAGAACAACATAAGCATGGACAGTGCAGTCAGTAGCAGGGTCACAAAACTGAAGAACAACATAAGCATGGACAGTGCAGTCAGTAGCAGGGTCACAAAACTGAAGAACAACATAAGCATGGACAGTGCAGTCAGTAGCAGGGTCACAAAACTGAAGACCAACATAAGCATGGACAGTGCAGTCAGTAGCAGGGTCACAAAACTGAAGAACAACATAAGCATGGACAGTGCAGTCAGTAGCAGGGTCACAAAACTGAAGAACAACATAAGCATGGTCAGTGCAGTCAGTAGCAGGGTCACAAAACTGAAGAACAACATAAGCATGGACAGTGCAGTCAGTAGCAGGGTCACAAAACTGAAGAACAACATAAGCATGGACAGTGCAGTCAGTAGCAGGGTCACAAAACTGAAGAACAACATAAGCATGGACAGTGCAGTCAGTAGCAGGGTCACAAAACTGAAGAACAACATAAGCATGGACAGTGCAGTCAGTAGCAGGGTCACAAAACTGAAGAACAACATAAGCATGGACAGTGCAGTCAGTAGCAGGGTCAATGAATACTCGTAGCTAACTGACAACTAGCCAAGACAAACAAATCATAATGAAAATTTAAAGACATATCTTCCGTTTGAAACCAGAATAAATAGATCATCGACTTGTTGTTAGCAAACATTGAACCTAAAATAGTAATAAAATATGGAATGAAAAATAATAGTACTAATTTAATTGTTAGTTGGTTCTTCTAGTTGTACCAGGAGATTATCTATAATTTTAGCAAAGCAAACCTGCCTCAAAGAGTGCACTACATTATAAGCATTTGTGTATTGTAACGCTTCATTATTCTATGGATTTCTACATGAAAACTGAAGATGTTCAATTAATCTGCGTGTCCCCATAACATTGGGGGAATGTAGTCCAAAGAACTGTGATTTAGCTCGCCCAACTGCATTCGTCGCCAAACAATATTTACTGTACGTACGGCACTTTTTTTGTCTGGATTTTTCGGTTATCCTCATTGTGATTTTCTGTTCATTTTATTTTTTCCTTAAAAAATTATTATTGTGCAGGGTATGAAATTATTATTTCTACAAAAAAAAACCCAAACATTTAACACTTTACGACATGTCATTGTTGAAATCCATTTCAATTAGTGCAATCAATAACCGTTGGAACTTTAAACCGCCATAGCACATAAAGTACTTTTGTTATAAATAACATCTAGATTCCGAGAGCTTTAAATATTTGATGAATTTCAAATTGAAAATTTAGTTTATGGCTTGTTAAGTGTCAATTAATCGATCATTTTTGATCGTTTCGTTAATTGATAGCGGCTTTAGAAGCTTGGTTTTAACAACGATATAGATTGCATTGCATCCGTTGTGTAGTACAATTAAAGCGGAGCAAATACTTTAAAAAAAATTAAAGTGGAACGTCCTAATGGAGGAGTAGCTTGAAATGCCGCTGAATCCACATATATGTAGTGAGTGAGTGATTGTTGTTTAACGCCAATTCAGCAATTTTCCCGCTATATCATGGCGAAAACAAGTTAATTTTCAATGAGATGATGATGCGATTCACTTTGTACTAGACCAACATGCTGAGTTGGATATTTTTAGTGCTGGCTCACTGAAACAACAGTCCGCGTGTAGACATGTCGTTCCACTCGGACTCATTATTCTGATTCCAAGACAACCAGTCTTTGCCCTTTCTCCTTAATGTTGTATGCTTAGAGGAAAAACAACAAATACCAATTTAATAGTCTTTGTTTTGACCCGACCGGGGCTCGAACCCACGACCTATCGCACTCGAGGAGAGCACGCTAACCATTACGCCACCGATAGAAATATTATTTTGTATAATATTGAAAAATAAAATCTGGATCTACACGTGAAAATAAAATTGCAAATAAGTCCACTTAATACCAAGTAATTTTGTCCTTTTGTACATTATTCGTTTTTAAATCCTATCTTTTAAACTACACAAAGAGGTCGTCGTGGTCGTTATCGTATAGTAGGTGGATTTATAACTACCTATGCAATCAGTGCATATCACCACTAACGTTGTGAGTTCGAAACCCACTCAGTCGAGGTGTACTCGATACAACATTATTTGATAAAGTTTGTCAATGACTTGTGACAAGGTCGATGGTTTTCTCCGGGTACTCCGTTTCCTCCACCAATAAAACTGACCGCCACGATATATTTGGAATATTATTGAAAGTAGCGTGAAACACCATAAACTAAACCAAACCATCATTAAATTAAAACTGTTGTATGAAATGAAGTTCATATCAAACGTTTGTTGTACATTTCATGGCGAAATGTTAATTACCATTCACGATAGATACGTGTAATTCTCATATTTCTGTCTTTGGAGAATCTTGATAAAAAAATAGACAAAATATTTTACGGAAAGACGATGAGAAATGAAGGCAACAATACCCATGCCCTGAAGATTTAGAACAAAAATAGGTATGTTATTTTTTTTAAATTATCATATGTATGACAAATGGAAGAGGACGCTCGTTTCCGAACACAAAGGACCATTCAGAAGCTTTCTATTGTTGTTACCTTTTTCGGGTCAGTGTAACTTAGGGATCGTCGCACATTGTCGCAGTTTTTTTTCAAACGAAGTTAGTTTCGTTTGATAGGTGAGTGGTTTTGAGCTCTCTCGTTTGGAAAAAAAACAAAATCGCACATTGAGATTTGTCAATAAATCTTTAAAAATGCACTTAAAAAACGGCATAACACTGAATGGAACATCGTTTTAATTTCTTTCGAGTCTGTATATTGTACTGTTTCTTTAGTATACTCCCTTCCTATGGTACCGAGGGTTCTATGATACCACGGTATTTACGTTTCACACGATTGCGCAATTGCATTTTTAAGCTTAAGAGAATTTATTTGAAATGAGTGATTTATTTTCATCTTTATTGATATTTACAATAATTAAAACAATTTTAAGTACATTTTTTTTTACTGTTTTTAAATTTTACAAACATCTTGTCAAATGAGCGTTGACAGAGCTGAGTGGAGCATAGCGGGAACAACAACTCTGGATAGAGAATGGTTTACGATCATCTGTCAAAATCTTATAATGCAGCACTCCATAGACTGATTTTCGGAACTACCTCGGTACCATTGGAATCTCCTTTTCTTGACCTATAAAATGGACGCTGTTGTGCGGATTGCCAATTATAGACTCGTAAACATACTTTGGTTAAAAATAATGCATTGGATATGAAGGAAGGGATCTGCTGAAGTAATAAAAATAATATTTTCACTCGGGTATATAACCGTTTTTATTTATTTCTGGTAAAACATTAACTACCGTGGTACCATAGAACCCCGGGCTACTGAATAAGTAATGGGTGTATATGTATCCTGTTTGCGGTACAACTAAATATAATGCGCAACGAAAAGCAACGGTCTTCTTTTGCATATTAAAAAAAAATAATGTTTTCGATTCTTGGAACGTTTTATGGTTCACTTGTATAGAAAGGGCTTTAAATGGATTTCTTGATATACAAGATGCATGCACTGCTCCACAAATAATAAATAAGTGTTCCAGATCTTTGCACTTATTATAAGAATGCACATTACAGAGATGTCCATATTAATCTATAAATATCATGTTATTGGTACAGTATGTTTGTTGAATTATATGTACACTTAGATGAAATCAAGTGTCTGTGATTTTGAAAGGATAAAGATTCATAGATAGACCCTTTATCATGACATGCATATGGAGAATACATGGTTCTAAACCCTATATTGTTAGGTGGAGTTTGGTTTATAATACATCAGTATTCTGTTTTTCACACTTTCATTTGGAGGGGGTGGGTGGGTGGTCTGAGCCAAATGAAACTAACTTCATTTGAAAAAAACTGTCACATTTTGCGACGATCCCTTAACGATGGTCAGGTTCGTCTTTACTTCCAGTTGTTTGTCTTCGTCTTGTGTACCATATGTTGCCAGTTTCTCTTGATTGTCCTTTGTTTTATTGTCCCTACGCCTTTCTCTCTTTATTTAACGCTAAATGAGAAATTTTCCGTTATATCATGGCGGAAACAAGTTACATTCTATGAAATGATAACGACGTTTTGTACTAGACAAACACGCTTAGCTGGATTTTTATAGTGCTATCTCACTGAAATAACAGTCCGCAGATGTCGCCCATCTCGGACGCATTATCCTGATTCCGAGCCAACCAATCTTTGCACTTACTCACTAAAGCTACGTGCTTAGCTGAGAAGCAGCAAAAACACATTTATTAACCTTTGGTTTGACCTGGTTTGGGCTCGAACCCACGATCTACCGCACTCGAGGCGAGCTCGACAACCATTACATATCCAATGCGGTACCTTTTTCAAAGACAAAAAAAACGAATCTTTCAGAAGGTTTCTATTACAATAACAATAAGACTATATTTTGTGAAATACCTGTTATCAATCATTGTCATCCTATTCTTGTCACGTGAGATAAAAAAGAAATATTCTATGTAAGTTTTTCCCACCAGATCAACAATGATTGTATAGTTCTCTCATTGAACATGTTGTTAGAATGCAGGATGAATTGCATATTAAGTGGTCTGTATAGTTGTGATGAATAATTAATAGGTTTTTAACTGGATATTCATAATTCTTATATGTATATGGGAAATCGATGAAATTACAATGCAATTAAAATATTGAAGTTAGCATGTTAAACCCGACATAACAATATACATATTGTAGAAAATATTTAAAGCAAAATTGATTTAGTTAACAGTTTAAATATAAGATATATCAGCTAAAACACAGTTTGTAGGCTTAAATATATTCGCTTGATCAGATAGATCGTTGTCTTGGCAATTTTTTTTTCAACAGGTTGTAAGGGGCAATAGTATGAGCCGCACACTTTTTTGACACAAAAAAAATATGAAAAAAACTGAATCTTTAGCATGGAAGTAAAACTGAAATTGACTGGAGTAAAAGGATATCATTTGAAACCAATAACCCCCCCCCCCTACATACACACACTTTCCGGTCTACATTGTATATGTGTATGCATCCTCTACATACTACTACAGTCAAGTTCTTAATTAATATCCAGAGCAACGGTTTGTTTGATTCACTCGTGTCTCGTAGTATTAGAATGTAAATCCTTCAGGATTAATTTGAAAATAATTTGCCAATCTGATGCTAATTTTGGCTATATTTTGATAGTCGAAATTTGAAACGCTACTTTCAACACAATTTCGTTATATCGTGGCTGTCAGTTTTATTGGTTGAGGAAACCGGAGTATCCCGAGAAAACCACCGATCTGCCGCATCTCACGGACAAACTTTATCACATAATGCTGTATCGAGTACACCTCACCATGAACGGGATTCGAACTCACAACTTTAGAGGTGATAGGCGCTGATTGCATTTGTAAATCCAACTACCATGCGATCACTACCACGACTGCCCCTTCGTGGAATTGTTGATCGCCATTGTTTAAACATATGTCTTTCAGTTAAATATTGCGTTTTGTTGTTCTCAATGAACCGATCGAATGACACAATACAGTAAATAATGTGCGACATTTCCTTGACTATTAATTATTTAGTAATCGGCATGTTGGATATTAATATACATTTCATGTCTTACCTAATTGTCCGTGTTTCCGATTTTAACCTTTCAAGTTGTAATAAAATTCACTTTAATTTGACTATTGATTAGTGTTATTGTAGGTTCGAATTTTCTTACATATTGAAAACCATTAACAACATAAATTGTTGACTTCAATTCTTGTAGATCAATATTGTGTCAACCGTCTGTGTAACACGTCGTTCTTTGTGATCAATATTGTGTCAACCGTCTGTGTAACACGTCGTTTTTTGTGATCAATATTGTGTCAACCGTCTGTGTAACACGTCGTTCTTTGTGATCAATATTGTGTCAACCGTCTGTGTAACACGTCGTTCTTTGTGATCAATATTGTGTCAACCGTCTGTGTAACACGTCGTTCTTTGTGATCAATATTGTGTCAACCGTCTGTGTAACACGTCGTTTTTTGTGATCAATATTGTGTCAACCGTCTGTGTAACACGTCGTTCTTTGTGATCAATATTGTGTCAACCGTCTGTGTAACACGTCGTTTTTTGTGATCAATATTGTGTCAACCGTCTGTGTAACACGTCGTTCTTTGTGATCAATATTGTGTCAACCGTCTGTGTAACACGTCGTTTTTTGTGATCAATATTGTGTCAACCGTCTGTGTAACACGTCGTTCTTTGTGATCAATATTGTGTCAACCGTCTGTGTAACACGTCTTTCTTTGTGGTAGAAATAGTTTGTATTATTATACCTTACATAATATTTTACTATATATATATATATATATATATATATGCAAAACTAATAAGACAATTTAGATGTATTACGTAAAATTTGCTGACGAGGGAGACAATCCGGTGAATAAACCAAAGATATATAATGTAGAGGAAAACAATAGGTTGTCGCCCAGTCTACAATCCTTGACAACTGGAAGTTTGTCGAAAATGTGGTTTGTTTTCCAGTCCGTAATTCTACACCAGAAATTATATTGTTTTCTTCTGCAGAACAAAACATTTAAGTCATCAACATCTTATTGTAGATTCGGTATCATAAAACAGTTATTGCCTTCATATGAGGTGGACATCAAGTTGTCAACCCTCGGGAGAAAAAAAAAACACCGTCGAGTTGACTAATTTCGATATTCAACTCATATGAAAGCAATAATTGTATAATATCTTATTCCCCAAATTCTAAGGAGTTCACAAGTATTGGGGTACTTTTAGAGTGAGGGCATCACATGTATTTAGAGTGAGGGCATCACATGTATTTAGAGTGAGGGCATCACATGTATTTAGAGTGAGGGCATCACATGTATTTAGAGTGAGGGCATCACATGTATTTAGAGTGAGGGCATCACATGTATTTAGAGTGAGGGCATCACATGTATTTAGAGTGAGGGCATCACATGTATTTAGAGTGAGGGCATCACATGTATTTAGAGTGAGGGCATCACATGTATTTAAGGTACACATTATTGGTATTGTTGAGCCTCTGTTTTCTCGGAGTAACTAAATTTAGTTTACACAATATGTGTACAGAGGGAGTTCAGTGTTATATTAGCTGTTCTACACAATATGTGTACAGAGGGAGTTCAGTGTTATATTAGCTGTTCTACACAATATGTGTACAGAGGGAGTTCAGTGTTATATTAGCTGTTCTACACAATATGTGTACAGAGGGAGTTCATGGTTATATTAGCTGTTCTACACAATATGTGTACAGAGGGAGTTCATGGTTATATTAGCTGTTCTACACAATATGTGTACAGAGGGAGTTCATGGTTATATTAGCTGTTCTACACAATATGTGTACAGAGAGAGTTCAGTGTTATATTAGCTGTTCTACACAATATGTGTACAGAGGGAGTTCAGTGTTATATTAGCTGTTCTACACAATATGTGTACAGAGGGAGTTCATGGTTATATTAGCTGTTCTACACAATATGTGTACAGAGGGAGTTCATGGTTATATTAGCTGTTCTACACAATATGTGTACAGAGGGAGTTCATGGTTATATTAGCTGTTCTACACAATATGTGTACAGAGGGAGTTCATGGTTATATTAGCTGTTCTACACAATATGTGTACAGAGGGAGTTCATGGTTATATTAGCTGTTCTACACAATATGTGTACAGAGGGAGTTCAGTGTTATATTAGCTGTTCTACACAATATGTGTACAGAGGGAGTTCAGTGTTATATTAGCTGTTCTACACAATATGTGTACAGAGGGAGTTCAGTGTTATATTAGCTGTTCTACACAATATGTGTACAGAGGGAGTTCAGTGTTATATTAGCTGTTCTACACAATATGTGTACAGAGGGAGTTCATGGTTATATTAGCTGTTCTACACAATATGTGTACAGAGGGAGTTCAGTGTTATATTAGCTGTTCTACATAATATGTGTACAGAGGGAGTTCAGTGTTATATTAGCTGTTCTACACAATATGTGTACAGAGGGAGTTCATGGTTATATTAGCTGTTCTACACAATATGTGTACAGAGGGAGTTCATGGTTATATTAGCTGTTCTACACAATATGTGTACAGAGGGAGTTCATGGTTATATTAGCTGTTCTACACAATATGTGTACAGAGGGAGTTCATGGTTATATTAGCTGTTCTACACAATATGTGTACAGAGGGAGTTCATGGTTATATTAGCTGTTCTACACAATATGTGTACAGAGGGAGTTCAGTGTTATATTAGCTGTTCTACACAATATGTGTACAGAGGGAGTTCAGTGTTATATTAGCTGTTCTACACAATATGTGTACAGAGGGAGTTCATGGTTATATTAGCTGTTCTACACAATATGTGTACAGAGGGAGTTCAGTGTTATATTAGCTGTTCTACATAATATGTGTACAGAGGGAGTTCAGTGTTATATTAGCTGTTCTACACAATATGTGTACAGAGGGAGTTCAGTGTTATATTAGCTGTTCTACACAATATGTGTACAGAGGGAGTTCATGGTTATATTAGCTGTTCTACACAATATGTGTACAGAGGGAGTTCAGTGATATATTAGCTGTTCTACACAATATGTGTACAGTGGGAGTTCATGGTTATATTAGCTGTTCTACACAATATGTGAACAGAGGGAGTTCAGTGTTATATTAGCTGTTCTACACAATATGTGTACAGAGGGAGTTCAGTGTTATATTAGCTGTTCTACACAATATGTGTACAGGGGGAGTTCAGTGTTATATTAGCTGTTCTACACAATATGTGTACAGAGGGAGTTCAGTGTTATATTAGCTGTTCTACACAATATGTGTACAGAGGGAGTTCATGGTTATATTAGCTGTTCTACACAATATGTGTACAGAGGGAGTTCATGGTTATATTAGCTGTTCTACACAATATGTGTACAGAGGGAGTTCATGGTTATATTAGCTGTTCTACACAATATGTGTACAGAGGGAGTTCATGGTTATATTAGCTGTTCTACACAATATGTGTACAGAGGGAGTTCATGGTTATATTAGCTGTTCTACACAATATGTGTACAGAGGGAGTTCAGTGTTATATTAGCTGTTCTACACAATATGTGTACACAGGGAGTTCAGTGTTATACTAGCTGTTCTACACAATATGTGTACAGAGGGGGTTCAGTGTTATATTAGCTGTTCTACACAATATGTGTACAGAGGGAGTTCAGTGTTATATTAGCTGTTCTACACAATATGTGTACAGAGGGAGTTCAGTGTTATATTAGCTGTTCTACACAATATGTGTACAGAGGGAGTTCAGTGTTATATTAGCTGTTCTACACAATATGTGTACAGAGGGAGTTCATGGTTATATTAGCTGTTCTACACAATATGTGTACAGAGGGAGTTCAGTGTTATATTAGCTGTTCTACATAATATGTGTACAGAGGGAGTTCAGTGTTATATTAGCTGTTCTACACAATATGTGTACAGAGAGAGTTCATGGTTATATTAGCTGTTCTACACAATATGTGTACAGAGGGAGTTCAGTGTTATATTAGCTGTTCTACACAATATGTGTACAGAGGGAGTTCATGGTTATATTAGCTGTTCTACACAATATGTGTACAGAGGGAGTTCAGTGTTATATTAGCTGTTCTACACAATATGTGTACAGAGGGAGTTCATGGTTATATTAGCTGTTCTACACAATATGTGTACAGAGGGAGTTCAGTGATATATTAGCTGTTCTACACAATATGTGTACAGTGGGAGTTCATGGTTATATTAGCTGTTCTACACAATATGTGAACAGAGGGAGTTCAGTGTTATATTAGCTGTTCTACACAATATGTGTACAGAGGGAGTTCAGTGTTATATTAGCTGTTCTACACAATATGTGTACAGGGGGAGTTCAGTGTTATATTAGCTGTTCTACACAATATGTGTACAGAGGGAGTTCAGTGTTATATTAGCTGTTCTACACAATATGTGTACAGAGGGAGTTCATGGTTATATTAGCTGTTCTACACAATATGTGTACAGAGGGAGTTCATGGTTATATTAGCTGTTCTACACAATATGTGTACAGAGGGAGTTCATGGTTATATTAGCTGTTCTACACAATATGTGTACAGAGGGAGTTCATGGTTATATTAGCTGTTCTACACAATATGTGTACAGAGGGAGTTCATGGTTATATTAGCTGTTCTACACAATATGTGTACAGAGGGAGTTCAGTGTTATATTAGCTGTTCTACACAATATGTGTACACAGGGAGTTCAGTGTTATACTAGCTGTTCTACACAATATGTGTACAGAGGGGGTTCAGTGTTATATTAGCTGTTCTACACAATATGTGTACAGAGGGAGTTCAGTGTTATATTAGCTGTTCTACACAATATGTGTACAGAGGGAGTTCAGTGTTATATTAGCTGTTCTACACAATATGTGTACAGAGGGAGTTCAGTGTTATATTAGCTGTTCTACACAATATGTGTACAGAGGGAGTTCATGGTTATATTAGCTGTTCTACACAATATGTGTACAGAGGGAGTTCAGTGTTATATTAGCTGTTCTACATAATATGTGTACAGAGGGAGTTCAGTGTTATATTAGCTGTTCTACACAATATGTGTACAGAGAGAGTTCATGGTTATATTAGCTGTTCTACACAATATGTGTACAGAGGGAGTTCAGTGTTATATTAGCTGTTCTACACAATATGTGTACAGAGGGAGTTCATGGTTATATTAGCTGTTCTACACAATATGTGTACAGAGGGAGTTCATGGTTATATTAGCTGTTCTACACAATATGTGTACAGAGGGAGTTCAGTGTTATATTAGCTGTTCTACACAATATGTGTACAGAGGGAGTTCAGTGTTATATTAGCTGTTCTACACAATATGTGTACAGAGGGAGTTCATGGTTATATTAGCTGTTCTACACAATATGTGTACAGAGGGAGTTCAGTGTTATATTAGCTGTTCTACACAATATGTGTACAGAGAGAGTTCAGTGTTATATTAGCTGTTCTACACAATATGTGTACACAGGGAGTTCATGGTTATATTAGCTGTTCTACACAATATGTGTACAGAGTGAGTTCATGGTTATATTAGCTGTTCTACACAATATGTGTACAGAGGGAGTTCAGTGATATATTAGCTGTTCTACACAATATGTGTACAGTGGGAGTTCATGGTTATATTAGCTGTTCTACACAATATGTGTACAGAGGGAGTTCAGTGTTATATTAGCTGTTCTACACAATATGTGTACAGAGGGAGTTCAGTGTTATATTAGCTGTTCTACACAATATGTGTACAGAGGGAGTTCAGTGTTATATTAGCTGTTCTACACAATATGTGTACAGAGGGAGTTCATGGTTATATTAGCTGTTCTACACAATATGTGTACAGAGAGAGTTCATGGTTATATTAGCTGTTCTACACAATATGTGTACAGAGAGAGTTCATGGTTATATTAGCTGTTCTACACAATATGTGTACAGAGGGAGTTCATGGTTATACTAGCTGTTCTACACAATATGTGTACAGAGGGAGTTCAGTGTTATATTAGCTGTTCTACACAATATGTGTACAGAGGGAGTTCAGTGTTATATTAGCTGTTCTACACAATATGTGTACAGAGGGAGTTCAGTGATATATTAGCTGTTCTACACAATATGTGTACAGAGGGAGTTCAGTGTTATATTAGCTGTTCTACACATTATGTGTACAGAGGGAGTTCAGTGTTATATTAGCTGTTCTACACAATATGTGTACAGAGGGAGTTCATGGTTATATTAGCTGTTCTACACAATATGTGTACAGAGGGAGTTCAGTGTTATATTAGCTGTTCTACACAATATGTGTACAGAGGGAGTTCAGTGTTATATTAGCTGTTCTACACAATATGTGTACAGAGGGAGTTCAGTGTTATATTAGCTGTTCTACACAATATGTGTACAGAGGGAGTTCATGGTTATATTAGCTGTTCTACACAATATGTGTACAGAGGGAGTTCAGTGTTATATTAGCTGTTCTACACAATATGTGTACAGAGGGAGTTCAGTGTTATATTAGCTGTTTTACACAATATGTGTACAGAGGGAGTTCATGGTTATATTAGCTGTTCTACACAATATGTGTACAGAGGGAGTTCAGTGTTATATTAGCTGTTCTACACAATATGTGTACAGAGAGAGTTCATGGTTATATTAGCTGTTCTACACAATATGTGTACAGAGGGAGTTCAGTGTTATATTAGCTGTTCTACACAATATGTGTACAGAGGGAGTTCATGGTTATATTAGCTGTTCTACACAATATGTGTACAGAGGGAGTTCAGTGTTATATTAGCTGTTCTACACAATATGTGTACAGAGGGAGTTCAGTGTTATATTAGCTGTTCTACACAATATGTGTACAGAGGGAGTTCATGGTTATATTAGCTGTTCTACACAATATGTGTACAGAGGGAGTTCAGTGTTATATTAGCTGTTCTACACAATATGTGTACAGAGGGAGTTCAGTGTTATATTAGCTGTTCTACACAATATGTGTACAGAGGGAGTTCATGGTTATATTAGCTGTTCTACACAATATGTGTACAGAGGGAGTTCATGGTTATATTAGCTGTTCTACACAATATGTGTATAGAGGGAGTTCAGTGTTATATTAGCTGTTCTACACAATATGTGTACACAGGGAGTTCAGTGTTATATTAGCTGTTCTACACAATATGTGTACAGAGGGAGTTCAGTGTTATATTAGCTGTTCTACACAATATGTGTACAGTGGGAGTTCATGGTTATATTAGCTGTTCTACACAATATGTGTACAGAGGGAGTTCATGGTTATATTAGCTGTTCTACACAATATGTGTACAGAGGGAGTTCATTGTTATATTAGCCGTTCTACACAATATGTGTACAGAGGGAGTTCAGTGTTATATTAGCTGTTCTACACAATATGTGTACAGAGAGAGTTCAGTGTTATATTAGCTGTTCTACACAATATGTGTACAGAGGGAGTTCAGTGTTATATTAGCCGTTCTACACAATATGTGTACAGAGGGAGTTCAGTGATATATTAGCTGTTCTACACAATAAGTGTACAGAGGAAGTTCAGTGTTATATTAGCTGTTCTACACAATATGTGTACAGAGGGAGTTCATGGTTATACTAGCTGTTCTACACAATATGTGTACAGAGGGAGTTCAGTGTTATATTAGCTGTTCTACACAATATGTGTACAGAGGGAGTTCAGTGTTATATTAGCCGTTCTACACAATATGTGTACAGAGAGAGTTCAGTGTTATATTAGCTGTTCTACACAATATGTGTACAGAGGAAGTTTCAGTGTTATATTAGCTGTTCTACACAATATGTGTACAGAGGGAGTTCAGTGTTATATTAGCTGTTCTACATAATATGTGTACAGAGGGAGTTCATGGTTATATTAGCTGTTCTACACAATATGTGTATAGAGGGAGTTCAGTGTTATATTAGCTGTTCTACACAATATGTGTACAGAGGGAGTTCAGTGTTATATTAGCTGTTCTACACAATATGTGTACAGAGAGAGTTCATGGTTATATTAGCTGTTCTACATAATATGTGTACAGAGGGAGTTCAGTGTTATATTAGCTGTTCTACACAATATGTGTACAGAGGGAGTTCAGTGTTATATTAGCTGTTCTACATAATATGTGTACAGAGAGAGTTCATGGTTATATTAGCTGTTCTACATAATATGTGTACAGAGGGAGTTCAGTGTTATATTAGCTGTTCTACATAATATGTGTACAGAGAGAGTTCATGGTTATATTAGCTGTTCTACACAATATGTGTACAGAGAGAGTTCAGTGTTATATTAGCTGTTCTACATAATATGTGTACAGAGGGAGTTCAGTGTTATATTAGCTGTTCTACACAATATGTGTACAGAGGGAGTTCAGTGTTATATTAGCTGTTCTACACAATATGTGTACAGAGGGAGTTCAGTGTTATATTAGCTGTTCTACACAATATGTGTACAGAGAGAGTTCATGGTTATATTAGCTGTTCTACACAATATGTGAACAGAGGGAGTTCAGTGTTATATTAGCTGTTCTACACAATATGTGTACAGAGGGAGTTCATGATTATATTAGCTGTTCTACACAATATGTGTACAGAGGGAGTTCAGTGTTATATTAGCTGTTCTACACAATATGTGTACAGAGGGAGTTCATGGTTATATTAGCTGTTCTACACAATATGTGTACAGAGGGAGTTCAGTGTTATATTAGCTGTTCTACATAATATGTGTACAGAGGGAGTTCAGTGTTATATTAGCTGTTCTACACAATATGTGTACAGAGGAAGTTCATGGTTATATTAGCTGTTCTACACAATATGTGTACAGAGGGAGTTCAGTGTTATATTAGCTGTTCTACATAATATGTGTACAGAGGGAGTTCAGTGTTATATTAGCTGTTCTACACAATATGTGTACAGAGGGAGTTCATGGTTATATTAGCTGTTCTACACAATATGTGTACAGAGGGAGTTCAGTGTTATATTAGCTGTTCTACATAATATGTGTACAGAGGGAGTTCAGTGTTATATTAGCTGTTCTACACAATATGTGTACAGAGGAAGTTCAGTGTTATATTAGCTGTTCTACACAATATGTGTACAGAGAGAGTTCATGGTTATATTAGCTGTTCTACACAATATGTGTACAGAGAGAGTTCATGGTTATATTAGCTGTTCTACACAATATGTGTACAGAGGGAGTTCAGTGTTATATTAGCTGTTCTACACAATATGTGTACAGAGGGAGTTCAGTGTTATATTAGCTGTTCTACACAATATGTGTACAGAGGGAGTTCAGTGTTATATTAGCTGTTCTACACAATATGTGTACAGAGGGAGTTCAGTGTTATATTAGCTGTTCTACACAATATGTGTACAGAGGGAGTTCAGTGTTATATTAGCTGTTCTACACAATATGTGTACACAGGGAGTTCAGTGTTATATTAGCTGTTCTACACAATATGTGTACAGAGAGAGTTCAGTGTTATATTAGCTGTTCTACACAATATGTGTACAGAGGGAGTTCAGTGTTATATTAGCTGTTCTACACAATATGTGTACAGAGGGAGTTCAGTGTTATATTAGCTGTTCTACACAATATGTGTACAGAGGGAGTTCATGGTTATATTAGCTGTTCTACACAATATGTGTACAGAGGGAGTTCAGTGTTATATTAGCTGTTCTACACAATATGTGTACAGAGGGAGTTCAGTGTTATATTAGCCGTTCTACTAGATATATATCCAAGGTGGCACCAAGAATAGAAATGTGACATAATGTCTCCACCGCCGGTCCATTCCCGCCGAATGGATCGTGCGCAACGAATCGAATACACTAACCATGTAACCTGAATATGTGTCTCCTGTATATGGAGAAAGCTATTTGCACTGTGCTCCTGTTAAGAAAGCTTACTAAGAGTGTTCGTTGAGCATGGCCCTTTGCTATCCTCGTTTTATTGTACCAATCTAAACTTTCAGTCAATTATTCACATTATAGTGCCATCTTTTTGTGTAGAATCTGATTTAAAAGAATTGTTGTGTATGTACACTAATATATATGTTTTAATGATTGTCATGCTCAATTGTTATTTATATTAATTGTAATCCAGAGAAGACTTCATAAGTAAGAAAAACCACTTGCGTCTTATTCGTTTTGCATGTTTAGTTGCAAATACAATATGTTAAAGCTAAACAGCATGTTTATTGTTTGTAGACCTGTCCGGCCTCGTCGATGAATATATCTGAAATCAACCAATCAATTCAATTTATAACAGGGAATTTGTGAGTTTTATACTTCCCCTTTTTTGCAAATAATATTTCATCTTGAGTGGATTATCTTATTGTTTCTCAGAATTGCATGTGTCTAGACTCTGGCCATTACCTATATGTATAATCAAATAACGCTTGATTGTTTTAATCTCGTGTTTAAGTGTGCATAATGTTGTTGAAAGATCGTCCATGATTAATAATCCACGTGACCGGAAGTAAATGATTTGTATCGTCTGCTTCTATGTTGACAAATGATAGAACTATTGATAGTCTCAATTTATTTAACCATAAGGACTTTATTTGGAACGCAAACACATAAAGGTATTAAATTTCTTTATGTTTTTGTAAATAATCAATTGTAATATTATAACAAGGACTTGTTTAAACACGCTAAGCAAATTTAACAATCATCCGACAATTAAGCGATTTCCTTGTTTTGTTTGATTTTAGCATATTACCGGAATTTGTTTGTTAGGAGGACCTGGTGGGATATAAGAGAAATCCAAATACGAAAAACATTCAAGAAGAAATGGTTTGTCTCTCAACCGTATAATACAAATGTCAAAACCATGCAATAGTTGAGCTTCTACTATATGGATTTAGAGGTACTTAACTGGAAGAATATTAACAGATCGACATCTACTGTAAAATTTTGAAATCTTGGGCTATTATATATTATTCTGCAAGTCTAAATACGATTTGATTACATTACAAAAGGAACATGAAAACCCACACAAAAAATCATTTTTTTTTCAAGACGGGAATAAAATCGTTGTCTACGGGTCTATCCTTGAGCATTGAAATTGTAACATTCTTCAGCACTTCTGTACAGCGTTCGGCTTTTACCCCCAGGCTATAGAGAAGTGTTTCATAGTTGTACAATCTCAATACCCACAGGTAGATTTATTCATAGCTGATAATGTTCCGATGTTTTCCTCATCACAAAATACGCCAATTATTGTCAATTATCCTAAATAACGGGATATTACATGATTTATGCAAAATTGTATTATACGATATATTTCAAAATTAGATATATACTGAAAAAAAGTTGCTTTTTCTGTTGTCTTTTTATGTGTCTTTACCTCTGAGTTCCGTGTTGTGATGTCCATTTCCATTTCCGCATAAAACCGATGTTCGGTTCGTCTTTACCTCCAGTTGTTTGTAGGAGAGCTCATGTCTTATTTACGTTATATGTGTTTGTTTGGTTCGTCTTTACCTTCAGTTGTTTGTAGGAGGGTTCATGTCTTATTTACGTTATTTGTGTTTGTTTGGTTCGTCTTTACCTCCAGTTGTTTGTAGGAGGGCTCATGTCTTATTTACGTTATTTGTGTTTGTTTGGTTCGTCTTTACCTCCAGTTGTTTGTAGGAGAGCTCATGTCTTATTTACGTTATTTGTGTTTGTTTGGTTCGTCTTTACCTCCAGTTGTTTGTAGGAGAGCTCATGTATTATTTACGTTATTTGTCTTTGTTTGCCGATAGTGACGTCCAACACATATTGTGTTGTGCTTTTGTTTTTGCTTTTGTTCGTCTTATGTACCTTATGTTGTCAATTTCTCTGGATTGTCCATTTCTGATTGACTTTCAGTATTCTCTAACTTTTATTTTTCGACATTCTGGTATCATATGCAACAGATAACAAATAGTGGATATATAATGTTCATAATATAAATAATATATTTCTGTAACCGGTTGCTAATAAAACTATTACAAAATGGATGAATTTCAACCATTCCTTCACAATGGTTTAAATATTTTGGAAGGAAAACCAGTTATAAGTCTGTGTTACTTTAAGTATTTTCCTATGATTCGGGTCTCCATGTGACAACCATAATGTTGAAAAGACTGGCTCCTGATATCCTCTTTTTTTCTGTAGCAATTTAAACTTTCGCGTATAGACCAATTTCAGTGTCACCTTCTGACTTGTATGGTTTGTTATTTGTTAACATTTGCTTCTCATGAACCACAGAGTGAGCGTAATGGTTAGCGTGCTCTCACGGAGTCCAGTAGATCGTGGATCAAAACAAAGACCATAACATTTTCATTTGTTGCTTCTCGGCTGAGCATGTAGCCCTAAGGAGTAAGAGCAAAAATTGGTTGGCTCGGAATCAGAATAATGGGTCCGAATGGAGCCACGTGTCTACCCGCGGACTTTTGTTCCACTGAATTAACACCATCAAAATCCAACTTAGCGTGTTGATGTAGTACAAAGTGAACCTCATCATCTCATTAAAATAGAACTTGTGCCTTGCCATGTTATAGCTGAATAACTTGTGCTTGCCATGTTATAGCTGAATAAATTGTGCTTGTCAGTTTATAGCTGAATAAATTGTGTTTGCCATTTTATAGCTGTATAACTTGTGCTTGTCATGTTATAGCTGTATAAATTGTGCTTACCATGTCATAGCTGTATAACTTGTGCTTGCCATGTCATAGCTGTATAATTTGTGCTTGCCATGTTATAGCTGTATAACTTGTGTTTGCCATGTCATAGCTGTATAACTTGTGCTTGCCATGTTATAGCTGTATAACTTGTGCTTGTCATGTCATAGCTGTATAACTTGTGCTTGCCATGTCATAGCTGTATAACTTGTGCTTGTCATGTTATAGCTGTATAACTTGTGCTTGCTATGTCATAGCTGTATAACTTGTGCTTGCCATGTTATAGCTGTATAACTTGTGCTTGCCATTTATAGCTGTATAACTTGTTCTTGCCATGTCATAGCTGTATAACTTGTGCTTGCCATGTTATAGCTGTATAACTTGTTCTTGCCATGTCATAGCTGTATAACTTGGGCTTGCCATGTTATAGCTCTATTACTTGTGCTTGCCATGTTATGGCTGTATAACTTGGGCTTGCCATGTTATAGCTGTATCACTTGTTCTTGCCATATTATAGCTGTATAACTTGCGCTTGCCATGTTATAGCTGTATAACTTTTACTTGCCATGTAATAGCTCTATAACTTGTGCTTGCCATGTCATAGCTGTATAACTTGTGCTTGCCATGTTATAGCTGTATAACTTGGGCTTGTCATGTTATAGCTGTATAACTTGTGCTTGCCATGTTATAGCTGTATAACTTGTGCTTGCCATGTTATAGCTGTATAACTTGTGCTTGTCATGTTATAGCTGTATAACTTGTGCTTGTCATGTTATAGCTGTATAACTTGTGCTTGTCATGTTATAGCTGTATAACTTTTACTTGCCATGTAATGGCTCTATAACTTGTGCTTGCCATGTCATAGCTGTATAACTTGTGCTTGCCATGTTATAGCTGTATAACTTGTGCTTGCCATGTTATAGCTGTATAACTTGTGCTTGCCATGTTATAGCTGTATAACTTGTGCTTGCCATGTTATAGCTGTATAACTTGTGCTTGCCATGTTATAGCTGTATAACTTGTGCTTGTCATGTTATAGCTGTATAACTTTTACTTGCCATGTAATAACTCTATAACTTGTGCTTGCCATGTCATAGCTGTATAACTTGTGCTTGCCATGTTATCGCTGTATAACTTGTGCTTGCCATGTTATAGCTGTATAACTTGTGCTTGCCATGTTATAGCTGTATAACTATAACTTGTGCTTGCCATGTAATAGCTGTATAACTTGTGCTTGTCATGTTATAGCTGTATAACTTGTGCTTGTCATGTCATAGCTGTATTACTTGTGCTTGCCATGTTATAGCTGTATAACTTGTGCTTGTCATGTCATAGCTGTATTACTTGTGCTTGCCATGTTATAGCTGTATAACTTGTGCTTGCTATGTTATAGCTGTATAACTTGTGCTTGTCATCTTATAGCTGTATAACTTGTGCTTGCTATGTTATAGCTGTATCACTTGTGCTTGTCATGTTATAGCTGTATAACTTGTGCTTGCCATGTTATAGCTGTATAATTTGTGCTTGCCATGTTATAGCTGTATAATTTGTGCTTGCCATGTTATAGCTGTATAACTTGTGCTTGCCATGTCATAGCTGTATCACTTGTGCTTGTCATGTTATAGCTGTATAACTTGTGCTTGCCATGTTATAGCTGTATAATTTGTGCTTGCCATGTTATAGCTGTATAATTTGTGCTTGCCATGTTATAGCTGTATAACTTGTGCTTGCCATGTCATAGCTGTATGACTTGTGCTTGTCATGTTATAGCTCTATAACTTGTTCTTGCCATGTTATAGCTGTATCACTTGTGCTTGCCATGTTATAGCTGTATAACTTGTGCTTGCTATGTTATAAAGGGTTCGGTCTATACAGGATTCGGCTTTATTTAGGGTTCGGTCTATACAGGATTCGGCTTTATTTAGGGTTCGGTCTATACAGGATTCGGCTTTATTTAGGGTTCGGTCTATACAGGATTCGGCTTTATTTAGGAATCGATCTATACAGGATTCGGCTTTATTTAGGGTTCGGTATAAACAGGTTTCACTGTATAAATATTGAATTGATGGGCACTATTGATGGGCACTATTGTTTGAGAAAATCAAACCAAAATGTAGACTTTTGTTTCACACTGAACTTCCCATAATTGGTGATAAACAAAATCATCTATGTATTTTATGTAATTATTTGTATAAGTAATTTCTGAAAATTGATTTTATTTATGACACGTTTGTTTTCTTTTTCTTCAATTAACGATTGAACACAGAGTCTTGTGGATCAAAACTGTGAGTTATAGTCGAGTTACTGAAGAATAACATAATACATGTCAAATATTCTCTATTTGGTACTTTGTCAATATTAAAATTGCTTTAAATAACAATAAATATTATACAGAACAACATGAAATACAAGCAACTATTATTTCCGATCTCGTGGCCGTGATCGTATGGTAGTTGGATTTAAGCTACCTATGCAATCAGTGCCTATCACCACTAACGTTGTGACATCAATTCCCACCCAGGCGGGGTGTACTCGATACAACATTATGTGATAAAGTTTGTCAGTGACTTGCGACAGGTCGGTGGTTATCTCAGGGTGCTCCGGTTTCCTCCTCCAATAAAACTGACCACCACGATATAACTGAAATATTGTTGAAAGTGGCTTAAAGCACCATAAAGCCCACCAACCGATCTGATATATTTGTCCGTCTGTTCAATACATTTTATCAGTTGAAAGCGATCCAACCATTAGTGGGGCCGTCGTGATCGCATTAGATTGGATTTACAACTACCTATGCAATCGGTACCTATCACCACTGATGTTGTGAGTTCGAATCTCGATCAGGGCGAGGTGTACAACATTATGTGATAAAGTTTGTCAGTGACTTGCGACAGGTCGGTGGTTTTTCCCACGGTGCTCCGGTTTCCTCCATCAATAAAACTGACCACCACGATATAACTGAAATAGTGTTGAAAGTGGCGTTAAACACCATCAGACAAACAAATAAACAAAACCAACCATTAGTGGACTACCTAAGTGTACCCTCCGGAAGATCGCGTGTTCGATCAAATGTTGTTTAAAATAAAAAAAATATAAACGGTTTTTTTTTAGGGGTTTTTTTGTGTGTGTTTTTTGGGTTGTACTAAACCACGAAACGAAATCGAAACGCAACGAACGAAACGAAACGAAACGAAATATTACGAAACGCAACGAAATATACCAAAATGCAAAACGAAACGCAACGAAACGAAATATACTAAAATGCGAAACGAAACGCAACGAAACGAAATATACTAAAATGCGAAACGAAACGAAAATATACTAAAATCCAATAAGAACAACATGAATGGAACGAGAAGTGATGAAAAAGTCTAAGCAGAATTGCATACTGATATGCAAGTATAAGAAGATTAATGAACCATTCTTCAAAACAAAAATTTAATGTATAAGATTTATGAACCATTCGTCAAAACAAACAAAATAAAAATTTATCAACGACCATTATGCCAGGTAGAATCCTCCTTTCTATAAGGAGCACCCTCAATAAATGAGGTAAGAAGGATATCCAGGCATTCCTGTCAGGGTTTCTGTAGTATTTCCAGAGTCGGACCTCAGGGCCTGTGCGTCTGGTCTAACAGCTTAAAAGAGGGTGCAGGAAATACTTGCATGCTAGTTCTAATAATAAAACCCTAAATGCTCGCTTACTCGCAAGGGTTATAACGGGATGCCATTACACGTAATGGAGCAGCCGCCGAGATTTTTTGCGCTCGCTTACAAAGCATCTGACGCCTGCATTTATCAATAATAAGACATAACCTTTCCTTTTGTCCATTATTATAACAAGTTTTTATCACCTACCAGTATTTTAGAATGTAATTCCCACAAAATAAAAAGCTTCTCTCTGAACATTTTGAATTTCGTCATTTCCGGCCTCACTATTTGGATGTCGATACCATATTTGGCGATTTAGACGTGAATGCGTGTAGTAAGAAATACCATATTTAGAAAAGCTCCGCCTTCCGTAGTTTCCGGTTATGGAAAACGATCGATAAATTTGAACAAGGTTGTTGCTACCTTTGAAAAGCATATATTTCTCAGCCAAACCGATTTAACAAGGACTGGGATCATCAGTAATAGTTATAATGAGTTTTTATGTTTCAACTGCAACTTTTTTTTTGCTCCATTGTGACGAATGGGGCCGCGTTGTAGCTCTGCCGAGACACACGTTTGTCAAAGGAGCTACATTATTGCAGCTACTTACATGCCACTCCATGATCATCCCTACAGTGATGTGAACATTATTTACAGTGTAATGCAAACGGGGGAAAGAACCACGGACCGGGGGACAAATTCAGCCCCAAACATTAAAAGGCTCTGTAACGGGGAATACCGACCTGGACAACTACATACTATCCAGTCGAGTAGTCCCAGATACCACTGATGTACATGCATTATGTACAAAACCGGTTGTATTAAAGATGGAGGAAAGCGGAAAATCCTCAAGGGGTTTCCGAAAGAAACCATCGAACTGTCAGACATCGACCGAAACCTGCAGACATCAAGTAAATGAGAGGTCTGTTTGACTTCCACAGCGTTCAATGAAAGTCAACTGACAGCCCCACGTTTTCCATCTTCACAATCAAAAAGAAAAGAAATCCGTTCGTTGTAAAAGTGAATCCACAAAATGTAAAAGCGTTTTCGATTCGCATGATCAGATGCATATTCGTCTGACACACAATCGATCTAGACGTTTTCATATCAGTGTGGAAACAAGGTTTTCATATCAGTGTGGAAACAAATTTATTATTCGTGCACATTTCAGTACGTACATATATACTTATATTTGATATACGCATACAGAGTACGTAATAACGCATCGCCTACTATAGTAAATCCGATTACTATGGATTCAATTATTTTTTTGGGTATCGATTTTCGTAAACTGAAAAAAAAATGGCAAGTTGTGGATACTCAATTTCGTGGTTTGTGGAATTCTACCAGATCATCTTTTATAGAATAAACAGGTCGTTGGAAAATTGATACCTATCGAAATTAAATGAAACCACAGTTAATAAGAGTCACGATGATATCTTAATAGAATATCTTAAGAACATCTCTACGGAAACGATATCTTCTCAAAACTCGAGAAAAAAAAACTTCGTTTGTTGTTATTTATTTTTATAATGTTTAGTCGGTTTCGAATTACGAAGAATAAATGTTGAATTTTAGAGGATCACTTTGTGGTGCAAGGACAGTGCAGTTTTATTTTCAATTTAGAACTGATTAGTTCCTTAATTAACTCGTAGTTTTTTTCTGTCGTCTTACCGAACTATGACATGAGCAACGTCTTACCGGACTATGACGCGAGCAACGTGGTAGATGTTTCATGAAAAGCAGAGAACACTTACCCAACCGGTGCATATGGTCTAAGTTCCACATATTTGGCAGAGTCCGAGTTGCTGATTACTCTTTAGTTTCTATTGTGTAAATTTCAAGTTTTTGAGAGTTGAATTTCGTCTTTGTCATTGCTGTCTTGACCTTGTCCTTGTCTCTGGATTTTGAGATTGATTATCATTAGAATCGCGGTTTTTCATGACTTCTCTTGATTCGATATATATGTAACTACTTAAGTTTATCTAAGGACCGCAAAACGTCACTTTGACCTTGACATTTTATCATTGACATTGAAAATAAACATTCATACAATCTCAACGATTAATATTTACAAGTTTGATTGAAATCCATTGAAAAACACAAGCTTTGTTGTGTCAAAAAGGCTGTAAAAGAAATTAAAAATATAACGGGGACCTTGGCATTTTGACCTATGACATTAAAAATACGATAAACTTCTTGCTCTCTAAATGGTTAATGTTCTAACCAAGTTTGATCAATACCAATTAAAAAAGCTATGTTGTGTCCGCTAGGCTATATATGAAAAGACAAAATGTCACCATGTCCCTGACCTCTGAATTTAAAAATTAAAAGGCTACTTGCATTCTCAGTTGTTGACAGCCGGAACCTTTGAACCGTAATGAAAGCGGGGGGTTTGGCGCTTTAAAATCTGATTCAACCCACCATTTCTTTAGAAATGCCTGTACCAAGTCAGGTTCATTACGTTTTCACAGTTTTCCGGTTGTTGACTGATTTTGTCTGTTTATATAATTATGAGTTTTGACTTTCCCTTTGTAAGATTGTTCGGAGTTTGGTAATTTTGTTATTACTCTTATTGTTGATGTATTCTCCAAGTTTAATTGAAATCCATCGAATGAAATAAGGAATAGCGAATAAGGAATAAGTAATGAATAAGGAATAACTTACGAGCCAGGAATAAGCAACCAACTTGCGGCCGGTTGTAAAAATAATCTGTGTTGTGTTCACATGGCTGTTAAAGAAATGCAAAATAGGACGACGAATTGGACATTTGACCTACACGTAGATAACCAGCTAGTTTGTTCCACTCTCAATGAAAAATATTTTCAGAGAGTGGAACAAAGTCCGATTGAAATCCAAGGAAAAAAAGCTATGTTGTGTCCACAACGCTGTAAACTTAGCAAATATGTATTCATGATCTTAACCTTTAGCCTATGACCTTGAAACTCGAATACGGTTTGCTGCTATTATACTGAATATGTTTACTAAATTTGATTAAGATTGGTTGAGAAACATCCAGGATATCTGCAAGAATTAATGTTATGGACCGACACACAACAGGACTGGTATTGGTATGCAGGGAGTGAGGACAGCCCAGATACAATACACCCTGTGTAACCTCGCTGCTTGGGGATAACTAAGGTGCTGATAAATACATGCATCTTGGACACGTTATGAGGATCATATAAGGTATATTTCTGTCATGTTTGGTTTCAATCAATGCAGTGGTTCTTTTGTAACATATTTCAAAAGGGTCCAATTTTAAACTCTATTTCAGGGCCTGGGTGGCTCAATGAGTTATAGGTAGTTGGATTATCTAACAACTCATACAAGCCTATCACCAATACGGCGTGGGTTCGCGCCCAGCTTTGTAAATTACAAAAAAGGGTGCACTCGACTCGCAGTCGCATGTGATAAAGTTTACCAGTTGCTTGCCCATGGTCGGTGGTTCTCTCCGGGTACTCCGGCTTCTTCTACCACTAAAACTGGTCGCCATGAAATAGCTGAAATACTGCTGAGAGTGGCGTTAAACACCAAAAATCAAAATCTTTTGGTCATTGTATTTTCTGTACTTTTTCGATTTACATATTTCGATTACCTCTTTTGGTATCTTTCACATTTTCTTGTAAAGACCTCGCGTCTAGAGCCTTATATCATGACAAAGTTAGAACCTGTTTGTAGACATTGCTCAAGTAAGAATGTTTTGATTTTAAATCTATACATTTTAAAGACAGCATTTAATAGGTTGACACCTTGAATTAAAATTTTTAAAGGGAATTATACAATTATACAAGCTAATCACTAACGTGCATTTACTACAAAAATATGACATCAAAATTGTTTTATTTTCATAAAGACTCAATCGCCTTGAAATTATGGGGTATGTGTAGGTCAGAGATAATATTTTGATCATTTCATGGGGCTAGGTCAATCGAAATAAATAGCAGATTGTGAGGATTTTAAAATGTATTTAAAAAAAAATGAAAACAACAGCTTTTTCTCATTTGGATATTACAATCACAACAAAACACAAAATAATTAAATTTATCTTGAGAAATTATATTTTACTTGAAAAGTGAGTGAATGAGTGGTTATTGTTTAACGCTAATTCTTCAATTTTTCAGCTATACCATGACAAGAACAAGTTAATTTTCATTAAGATGATGACGATGTCCGCTTTTTTTCTTTAGATCAACACGTTTAATTTGATTTTTATTGTACCAACTCACGGAAACAACAGTCCGTGGATAGACATGTCGCCACACACGGACACATTATCCTGATTCCGAACCAACCAATCTCTGCCCTTTCTCCTTAATACTGCTTGCTAAGCGGGGAAGCAACAAATACAAATGTTATAGTCTTCGGTTTGACCCGACTAGGGCTCGCACCAACGACCTACCCCACGTCGACGGTGAGCACACTAATCATTACCCCACCGATGCGGTATACTTAAAAAGAACAGCCCTCTCAACCCCCATAACTCCAAGTTATGTTAATGCCCTGAAGAATATACCTATTCAAATTGGAAGCTTGTCAGAAGTAATATATACCTACAATCAAGTCTTTTATTCATTATTTTTCAATATATTATGTCCTTTAATTTCATCGATCTATATCTTTATGTAGTTTTTAGTCGCATAAAAATTATTAAGCGTAATTATTAAAACCAAACGAGTTTTCGTCCGAAAAAAAAAAAGGTTACTTAAGAAAAAGGTAGACTCGAAATGCTTTCAAACTCACACTTTTTCACATTAATAAATTGGTGATGGTTTTTTTCGCGTTCTGCAAATTATGATAACAACAAACGCTTCTTCTCATTTTTATTTCTGAAGGAGAAGGGACATTTTTGGCCCTCCATTTTCGAAAGAAAAAAAGCCCCTCTGAAAGTCATAAAACGACAATCTATTTTTAAATATGATAAGCCTAACTATACGTACACATGTTGTAATATGTCATACTTCGGTCTACTTTTAGTCGTTTGTGAGATTGAAGATTATGAAAAGCTGGAGAATGAGCAAAATCATGCGAAAAATGTCGCCTCAGGGCCAAAATATATGTTGACCGCGTACGTAGACCATAGAAATGAGGGTTGGCACATGCTTTTCTAGGGGGCTAATATATAAAATGTGTTCACGCCACGATATAGCTGAAATATTGCTTAAGTTGGTGTTAAATACAAATCAATCAATCAATCAATCGTGCATGTTTTGATAGAATTATAGATTAACACTTTTCCTTTTCTAAATTTCAACTAGCAGTGACCTAACACTATAAATATCCAACTAAGCGTGTTGGTCTAGTACAAAGCAGACCTCATCATCATCTCATTGATAATTAACTTGTTCTCGCCATGATATAGCTGAAAATTGCTAAGTTGGCGTTAAACAACAAGCACTCACTCTACGAAATTTGATCAGGAATAACGGTCGATATTTTATTTTCAAATTAGTTCTTAGTATTTCAGCCAGTACATCATTCAGCTAAACGCCATTGTATTGAAAATCATCAGTGTGAATGTCAGATAAAGAATTATATTTATTACAAGAAGCCTGTCTAAACAATTTAATCCGATTATTATATTTTTTCACATGTTCTCATTTTTGGACGTCAGTTCTGATCTGGATTGAGATTTTTTTTAGATTTAAACTAGAAGTTGACTTAAACATCGGTAATTACTTAATTATAGATTGTAGATAATCAAAGCTTGTACTTGACGACAAACGTATCTACATACGTAGATTACATTAATGCGGATGTCTGTAAGCTTTAGAAACATTTGAATGTACGAGAGATTTTTGAAAACTGCAGGTGGCAGGCATTTAGTTTAACATACGCAAAAGGATTTATAAAGAAAAAAACCGGATTAAGATAATCTCGCACGTGTCAGGATAAATATTTATTTCTAAATACGTCTATGACAGTAGTAGTGAACGACCATGCTTACGTAGGTGTTGGATCTTTATAAAAATAAAAACAAACAGGGGCAATACTCTCTGTAATACATGTAAAACAGGGGCAATACTCTCTGTAATACATGTAAAACAGGGGCAATACTCTCTGTAATACATGTAAAACAGGGGCAATACTCTCTGTAATACATGTAAAACAGGAGCAATACTCTCTGTAATACATGTAAAACAGGTGCAATACTCTCTGTAATACATGTAAAACAGGGGCAATACTCTCTGTAATACATGTAAAACAGGGGCAATACTCTCTGTAATACATGTAAAACAGGGGCAATACTCTCTGTAATACATGTAAAACAGGGGCAATACTCTCTGTAATACATGTAAAACAGGGGCAATACTCTCTGTAATACATGTAAAACAGGGGCAATACTCTCTGTAATACATGTAAAACAGGGGCAATACTCTCTGTAATACATGTAAAACAGGAGCAATACTCTCTGTAATACATGTAAAACAGGAGCAATACTCTCTGTAATACATGTAAAACAGGAGCAATACTCTCTGTAATACATGTAAAACAGGGGCAATGCTCTCTGTAATACATGTAAAACAGGGGCAATACTCTGGCAATACTCTCTGTAATACATGTAAAACAGGGGCAATACTCTCTGTAATACATGTAAAACGTGTTTTATACAGGACTGGCTTTAGGAGGTGCGGGGCCCCAATTGTTCTCTGTAACACCTGTAGTGTGTTGTAGTGTGTACTTTAACAGCCAAGAGTAGATAACTCCAGCGCGGGGTCCAATTGTGCCCAATTGGTTCAATTGGTTTACGGCCGGCACTGGTTTTATAGATACACTAAACGATGCTATATTATACGTTATCAGTCTCGAGATGTTATATCCCTTTAAGACGGGATATATAACATCTCGAGACTGAAAACATTTGTATCTGAATGTTCTAACATTAATAAGTATGTCCTTATTATAGGAAAAACAGAAATACTTGTATCTTTGGAAAAATGTCACAGAGAGAGATTATTGATTTTCTGTGCCGTATGAAATTACACAGCACGGCAATATGTCATTTAAGTCGAAGTTCGGATAACTCAAAATCTCTCAACTGTCCCGTGAACTTCGAGATAGCGAGATTCAACTGTACATTTACAGGTATAAAAGTTACCAATAATGACAATTTAACACATAGTGTACTCGTGGCCACTCGGATTTATTTGTTGTTAGTGGGGTTATGTAACAGCTGTATCCATGTTTTAATGGCGACCTCCAAAGGCTTATCTTAAGAATGAAAACAAATGTGTCTATTTTGAATAATGCCAAATTCCAAGTTAAGACACGCATATGCATCTTTACTTTTGTCGAGATGGAGTTTCTTGTCGCCGACGTGGAAAAAAATCTGGGCAAAGTGGGCATATGCCTCATAAAACGTCACAATGGTGTATAACAACATCGAAAAAGTCAACAACAATAAGAAAAGAGAAATACACTTAAAAATTAAGAATTATTTCGCATACTAGTAACATATATGATAATAAAATATACTAGTAACATATATGATAATAAAATATACTAGTAACATATATGATAATAACATATACTAGTAACATATATGATAATAAAATATACTAGTAACATATATGATAATCAAATATACTAGTAACATATATGATAATAAAATATACTAATAACATATATGATAATCAAATATACTAGTAACATATATGATAATCAAATATACTAGTAACATATATGATAATCAAATATACTAGTAACATATATGATAATCAAATATACTAGTAACATATATGATAATCAAATATACTAGTAACATATATGATAATCAAATATACTAGTAACATATATGATAATCAAATATACTAGTAACATATATGATAATCAAATATACTAGTAACATATATGATAATTAAATATACTAGTAACATATATAATAATCAAATATACTAGTAACATATATGATAATCAAATATACTATTAACATATATGATAATTAAATATACTAGTAACATATATGATAATCAAATATACTAGTAACATATATGATAATTAAATATACTAGTAACATATATGATAATAAAATATACTAGTAACATATATGATAATCAAATATACTAGTAACATATATAATAATCAAATATACTAGTAACATATATGATAATCAAATATACTAGTAACATATATGATAATCAAATATACTAGTAACATATATGATAATCAAATATACTAGTAACATATATGATAATCAAATATACTAGTAACATATATGATAATTAAATATACTAGTAACATATATGATAATCAAATATACTAGTAACATATATGATAATCAAATATACTAGTAACATATATGATAATCAAATATACTAGTAACATATATGCTAATCAAATATACTATTAACATATATGATAATCAAATATACTAGTAACATATATGATAATAGAATATACTAGTAACATATATGATAATCAAATATACTAGTAACATATATGATAATCAAATATACTAGTAACATATATGATAATCAAATATACTAGTAACATATATGATAATCAAATATATTAGTAACATATATGATAATCAAATATACTAGTAACATATATGATAATAAAATATACTAGTAACATATATGATAATAAAATATACTAGTAATATATATGATAATCAAATATACTAGTAAGATATATGATAATCAAATATACTAGTAACATATATGATAATCAAATATACAAGTAACATATATGATAATCAAATATACTAGTAACATATATGATAATCAAATATACTAGTAAGATATATGATAATCAAATATACTAGTAACATATATGATAATCAAATATACTAGTAACATATATGATAATCAAATATACTAGTAACATATATGATAATCAAATATACTAGTAACATATATGATAATCAATTATACTAGTAACATATATGATAATCAAATATACTAGTAACATATATAATAATCAAATATACTAGTAGCATATATGATAATCAAATATACTATTAACATATATGATAATCAAATATACTAGTAACATATATGATAATTAAATATACTAGTAACATATATGATAATCAAATATACTAGTAACATATATGATAATCAAATATACTAGTAACATATATAATAATCAAATATACTAGTAACATATATGATAATCAAATATACTAGTAACATATATGATAATCAAATATACTAGTAACATATATGATAATTAAATATACTAGTAACATATATAATAATCAAATATACTAGTAACATATATGATAATCAAATATACTAGTAACATATATGATAATCAAATATACTAGTAACATATATGATAATTAAATATACTAGTAACATATATGATAATCAAATATACTAGTAACATATATGATAATCAAATATACTAGTAACATATATGATAATTAAATATACTAGTAACATATATGATAATCAAATATACTAGTAACATATATGATAATCAAATATACTAGTAACATATATGATAATCAAATATACTAGTAACATATATGCTAATCAAATATACTATTAACATATATGATAATCAAATATACTAGTAACATATATGATAATAGAATATACTAGTAACATATATGATAATCAAATATACTAGTAACATATATGATAATCAAATATACTAGTAACATATATGATAATCAAATATACTAGTAACATATATGATAATCAAATATATTAGTAACATATATGATAATCAAATATACTAGTAACATATATGATAATAAAATATACTAGTAACATATATGATAATAAAATATACTAGTAATATATATGATAATCAAATATACTAGTAAGATATATGATAATCAAATATACTAGTAACATATATGATAATAAAATATACTAGTAATATATATGATAATCAAATATACTAGTAAGATATATGATAATCAAATATACTAGTAACATATATGATAATCAAATATACAAGTAACATATATGATAATAGAATATACTAGTAACATATATGATAATCAAATATACTAGTAACATATATGATAATCAAATATACTAGTAACATATATGATAATCAAATATACTAGTAACATATATGATAATCAAATATACTAGTAACATATATGATAATCAAATATACTAGTAACATATATGATAATCAAATATATTAGTAACATATATGATAATTAAATATACTAGTAACATATATGATAATAAAATATACTAGTAACATATATGATAATAAAATATACTAGTAATATATATGATAATCAAATATACTAGTAAGATATATGATAATCAAATATACTAGTAACATATATGATAATAAAATACACTAGTAATATATATGATAATCAAATATACTAGTAAGATATATGATAATCAAATATACTAGTAACATATATGATAATCAAATATACAAGTAACATATATGATAATAGAATATACTAGTAACATATATGATAATCAAATATACTAGTAACATATATGATAATCAAATATACTAGTAACATATATGATAATCAAATATACTAGTAACATATATGATAATCAAATATACTAGTAACATATATGATAATCAAATATATTAGTAACATATATGATAATCAAATATACTAGTAACATATATGATAATAAAATATACTAGTAACATATATGATAATAAAATATACTAGTAATATATATGATAATCAAATATACTAGTAACATATATGATAATCAAATATACTAGTAACATATATGATAATCAAATATACTAGTAACATATATGATAATCAAATATACTAGTAAGATATATGATAATCAAATATACTAGTAACATATATGATAATCAAATATACTAGTAACATATATGATAATCAAATATACTAGTAACATATATGATAATCAAATATACTAGTAACATATATGATAATCAAATATACTAGTAACATATATGATAATCAAATATACTAGTAACATATATGATAATCAAATATTCTAGTAACATATATGATAATCAAATACACTAGTAACATATATGATAATAAAATATACTAGTAACATATATGATAATCAAATATACTAGTAAGATATATGATAATCAAATATACTAGTAACATATATGATAATCAAATATACTAGTAACATATATGATAATCAAATATACTAGTAACATATATGATAATCAAATATACTAGTAACATATATGATAATCAAATATACTAGTAACATATATGATAATCAAATATACTAGTAACATATATGATAATCAAATATACTAGTAACATATATGATAATTAAATATACTAGTAGCATATATGATAATCAAATATACTAGTAACATATATGATAATCAAATATACTATTAACATATATGATAATCAAATATACTAGTAACATATATGATAATCAAATATACTAGCAACATATATGATAATCAAATATACTAGTAACATATATGATAATTAAATATACTAGTAGCATATATGATAATCAAATATACTAGTAACATATATGATAATCAAATATACTAGTAACATATATGATAATCAAATATACCAGTAACATATATGATAATCAAATATACTAGTAACATATATGATAATCAAATATACTAGTAACATATATGATAATCAAATATACCAGTAACATATATGATAATCAAATATACCAGTAACATATATGATAATCAAATATACTAGTAACATATATGATAATCAAATATACTATTAACATATATGATAATCAAATATACTAGCAACATATATGATAATAAAATATACTAGTAACATATATGGTTAATAAAATATACTAGTAACATATATGATAATCAAATATTCTAGTAACATATATGATAATCAAATATACTAGTAACATATATGATAATCAAATATACTAGTAACATATATAATAATCAAATATACTAGTAGCATATATGATAATCAAATATACTAGTAACATATATGATAATCAAATATACCAGTAACATATATGATAATCAAATATACTAGTAACATATATGATAATCAAATATACTAGTAACATATATGATAATCAAATATACCAGTAACATATATGATAATCAAATATACCAGTAACATATATGATAATCAAATATACTAGTAACATATATGATAATCAAATATACTAGTAACATATATGATGATCAAATTATCAACCTTTGAGATCAATCGCATCGGTGGTGTAATGGTTATCGTGCTTGATTCAAGTGTGATATATCGTAGGTTCGAGCATGGGAGTGTCACCCCAAGGACAATCAAATTGGTATTTGTTGATTTACCTCCAAGAATGCATCGTTAAATAAGAGAGAGAGAGAGAGAGAGAGAGAGACTAGGTTGCACGGAATAAGTGTGATGGTCAAGTATAAAACGGACATCATATTATTTTCATCACTTCTAGTGTTCGATATAATGTAGCTGAAATATTGCTCATTTGTCGTTAAACAACAATCATTCACTTACTCTACGAGATCAAAAGATAAATGTTCAAATTATTGATACTAATAAAAATAGCAACAGACAAAACCACATTGCAGTTTCTGGGGTTAGGGTTATGGTGTTTAACGTCATTTTCAACAATATTTCAGTTATATCATGGCGGTCAGTTTTATTGGTGGAGGAAGCCGGACTACCCGGAGAAAACCACCGACCTGCCGCAAGTCACTGACTAACTTTATCACACAATGCTGCATCGTACAGTTTCTGTCTTATTTGTATATCAATAATATAAATCTGTGGATAAACAACTTGACCAGAAACTATTTTATTGCTCCTGAAAAAATTCCATCTGAACCGTAGTGCAAGATCAAAAGTGAAGGAGCACACAGTGCTTTTATTGATTTTCTACTGGCCGTCACAGTGAAATCTTACCAAACCGCCTCACGTCAGGTGAGCACACAGTGCATTTAGTGCTTATTTCTACTGGCCGTCACAGTGAAATCTTACCAAACCGCCTCACGTCAGGTGAGCACACAGTGCATTTAGTGCTTATTTCTACTGGCCGTCACAGTGAAATCTTACCAAACCGCTTCACGTCAGGTGAGCACACAGTGCATTTAGTGCTTTTCTACTGGCCGTCACAGTGAAATCTTACCAAACCGCTTCACGTCAGGTGAGCACACAGTACATTCAGTGCTATTCTACTGGCCGTCACAGTGAAATCTTACCAAAATCGCTCCTCATCAGGTATGCAGTCACTGATGTATTTTATAATATGGGCGCATTTGCCAAGTGTGTGTCTGTGGACAAGCAGGATTAAATCAGTAAAGTGGCCGATATGGATAAAGGCATATTATTGTCACTCATTTAACAACATCCGAACGCTCATCGATTCTTTGCAGTTTTCCAGGGAGAGAGGCGCCTCAGATATGTGATACCCACAACATTCCATCTGTCGTTCTTTTCTCATAGATGTGAAATGTTCTGTTTTATCAAGAAATAAGACGTGTCTCAAAACCTGTGCCCGTGCTGTTCCAAAACCCATTTTCGTAAATAATATTAAGAATACCGAGCAAGAAATAAAAATCGGTAGATATATTTAAAACAAAACATCTGAGAAAAGTTTGAAGACACCATAGGGGTCATCAGAAGCCGTAAATCAAGAATGACAGACAACACAGTGGCCATGAAGAAAAAAGTACAAAAGAACAATCATGGTCAACAAACCATTGCAAATACAACGTAAGATTGAGCAACACGAACCAAACTAAAGATCGGGAATGAACTGGTGTGCTGCGGGTTAGCAGTTCCTGTTTCACTAGTGGCATCCTTCGGTTAACCCTTGTTACAACCCCAGTAATACGTCATGAATGAGACAAGGACACGCATATAAACCATGTTCGGTTCGTCTTTACATTCAGTTGTTTGTGGTAGGGATCTTGTCTTATTTACGTCATTTGTGTTTGCTTGTGTTCTGTTTTTGCTTTGTTTTGCTTTCGTCTTGTCTACCCTATATTGCCAGTTTCTCTGGATTGTCCTTTTTTGATTGTCACTTCGGTATTCTCTAACGTTTATTAACATAGATAACTAAAGATTCAGCAACACGAACCCATTAAGAACCGGACATGGGCTCATGTGCTCCGGAAGTGTGAGCAGTTCCTGCTCCATTAGTGGTACCTGTTGTGTTACTCTAGATACAAACCACGTGATAAGTCATGAAGGACAAACATATAACATAGACAATATGTTCAAAACTTTAATCCAATTCAAAACAAGATGATACTATAGTATATCTCGTACATTTAAATACAGATTTACACAATTGTTCAATCTAATAAAATATTCAAACTGATTATCTTTACAATGAATAAGGCAATCTGATATACACTGCATCTCTCAGTTATCTCCCCTTTACTGATATCTCGCAGCGTGGGAGGTCCGAGGAAACTTCAATTACGGTTCACATGCGAGTGACCCTATGTTACAACCAATGAACATGGCGGTTATAAAATGTGACTATGAAAGTGTTATTATTTAAAAATCAAACTGCTTTGTTAGCTACGAGCAATCCTATTGGTCTAAAAAGGCCATGATGTGCATTTATCATATCATTAACTATTCATGACATAAGGTCACTCGCACATGACACAGAACTTGTGTTATTCATATCTCACATGCCGCGACATATAAGTCAAGGGAAGTAAGTGAGAGATGTGATTTTAATCAGATTGTGAATAAGGCAAATTACAATAAAGACAATATACAAACGCCAAGCTTTGTAGATTTAGAACTTACTTCACATAAAAGATGTTCTTGCTATATTTGTTTTGTATAATAAATTAGATCATAGCTGACCATTATTGTGATAGGGTCTTATGCTTAATTCTTTATTACATAAAAGGGATAGGCATGTGATATAGTGGTTTAGCCCCTCATCAGATATCAGAAGTTTGTCTTATTGAGGAAGTGGTATTTCAATTTGCTTCACGGAATACAACGGGATAGAGATTGATTTGATTTGGTTTTTGGTGCTTAACGCCACTTTCAGCAATATTTCAGCTATATCATGGCGACCAGTTTTAGTGGTGGAAGAAGCCGGAGTACCCGGCGAGAACCACCGACCATGGACAAGCAACTGGTAAACTCTATCACTTGTGGCTGTGAGTCGAGTGCACCCTTTTTGTAATTTACAAAGCCGGGCGCGAACCCACGCCGTATTGGTGATAGGCTGTATGAGTTGTACCTAATTCATTGAGCCACCCGGGCCCTACGGGATAGAGAAAAAAAAATAAAATGTGCGATTTGTCAATAAATAAACCTGCTATAAACCAACAAACTTTAACTATCTTTTTATCTCAGTCTTTTTGTGGTGTTTATGAGTATTTTAAGGTTTCTTTTGTTGGTTAATAATATTGACAACCATTACTGTCTGTGGTTTACTGGAGGATAGGTTCATGTTTGTTGTTTTTGTTATATTGCCAACCATTACCGTTTGTGGTTTACTGGATGAGATTTCATGTTGTTTGGGGTTGTTTTTTTTTGGGGGGGGGTTATATTGACAACCACTACTGTCAAGTGAAAATAGTATTACATATCAAATAAATACTGAAATGGCATAGATGGATACGAAACAGTGACGGATCACTGGGTATGAACCTTAATGACGGATCACTGGATACGAACCATAGTGACGGATCACTGGATACGAACCATAGTGACAGATCACTGGATACGAATCATAGTGGACCACTGGGTACGAACCATAGTAACTATCACTGAATATGAACCATAGTGACGAATCACTGGATACGAATCATAGTGGACCACTGGGTACGAACCATAGTGACAGGGCCATTGGTACGAAACAGTGACGAATCACTGAGTTCGAACCATAGTGACGGATCGCTTGGTACGAACCGTAGTGACGAATCACTGGGTACGAACAATAGTGATGGATCACTGGGTACGAACTACAGTGACGATTCCCTGTGTACTACATTAGAAATAATATAATACAATGCATAAATATCAATATTAATTAAGTAAGCCAGATGTAGGGCTTGTGAGTTCGATATGGTAGGATTTCTTTGTCTCGATAGCAATTTATTAATCGATATTGACAGAGAAATACAAACTAAAATACCATTTCTTTCGACTCAACTCGGTCGATTGCGTGTGGATATTACGGAAGCATACGATGTTTTTCTTACCTATTGCAATTTCATTGCGACTTCACATTTCGACAGGAATAATGGGGCATAACTCGAGTCTATTGTTGGTTCCATTAAAAGAGGATAAAACTGGGCATTTTTCTTTCATACACCGAACCCCCATACTCCACCCCTTATCGTGCTGAGTTGTCACGTTTACTAATAAGCATATATATCTATATATGAAGAAGTGCCAAAAACATTGAGAAAGTTATTTGGAATATTTATCAAATTTAAACTATATGCGTTCAATGCCCTTTTTAATAATATTTCAGTTATATCGTGGCTATTAGTTTTGTGTTTATCTTATAAGTTTATTGTATTTGTTCAGAAACAAATATTTGGCAATAGCTTTAAAGGGTTATGGAGTTGAACGCCACCTTCAACAATATTTCAGCTATGTCGTGGCGGTCAGTTTTATTTGTAGAGGAAACCGGAGTACCCGGAGAAAACCACCGATCTGTCGTTGTTGATGGATTTAGTATTATATTTAAGTTTTCAATTGTATTACAATTATTAAAATTATAGTCAGCTTCTCTATGATATCTTAAAAACATTGCTCTTATATTTTTATTAATATCACAATTAAAAGATTCGTCATCTAGAAAATTACATATAGATACCACCTGCCTGCAACATGATGGGTTTGGAATATAACTTGTAAATTAGGTGGTAGACGAAGAGTTTAAAGAAACCAAAGGAGCAGTCAGAATCCGTATATCGAGGAAGAACAGAAAACACAGGCAGTTGTTAATCCAACTTAAAAGCCATCACGGCCACGGTAGAACACGATACGCATGTGTTTACTGTGGTATTCGAATACTGAAAAAGGCACTTCGACTGGAACTATTGATATCATAGTAAATATTTTGTACCATTTAATGCAGGTTGCACAAAGACAATAAATATAATGACAGGTTACTGGATCTGTGAGGAAATACAAGTAGAAATATAGTTAAATAATGCGATAACTAGGCTGGAAGCACATACTTCCATGCGGTAGATAACTAGGCTGGAAGCACATACTTCCATGCGGTAGATAACTAGGCTGGAAGCACATACTTCCATGCGGTAGATAACTAGGCTGGAAGCAAATACTTCCATGCGGTAGATAACTAGGCTGGAAGCACATACTTCCATGCGTTAGATAACTAGGCTGGAAGCACATACTTCCATGCGGTAGATAACTAGGCTGGAAGCACATACTTCCATGCGGTAGATAACTAGGCTGGAAGCACATACTTCCATGCGGTAGATAACTAGGCTGGAAGTACATACTTCCATGTGGTAGATAACTAGGCTGGAAGCACATACTTCCATGCGGTAGATAACTAGGCTGGAAGCACATACTTCCATGCGGTAGATAACTAGGCTGGAAGCACATACTTCCATGCGGTAGATAACTAGGCTGGAAGCACATACTTCCATGCGGTAGATAAGTTTGGAACGTATACTTTCATGCGGTAATTACGTTTGGAACGCATACTTCCATATTTGAATAATATAACCATGACAACAGTCTGACAATATAAAGTGTCACATTTGTCGCTATTTGCAAACAAAAAAGTCCATAAAAATTAAGATTTACGGCGAATACCATAGATTCTCCAGCATTGACGAAAAGTAATATAAAAAAACCACCAATACGGTACGCATATAGCATATGGGCGGGGTTAATACAAGAGACATTGTCAGCCCCCTTAAGACACGAGAAAACATAATATATAGCATGATGTATGGCACATTGTCATTTATCAGTCAAGTCACATACTTCAACTTTCAAATAATGCTAAATAAAAAAATATTGCTTCTTTCTTGATTAGTCATAAAGCTGCATTGCCAGTGTCTTAAGTGCCTGAAAAAATTAAAACTCCAACTTGAGCAGACTATTTCAATTGTTTGAATTCAGAAATGATGGTCTTATTTCTATTTTCCGTGTTCTCTTAACAAACCAATCAATTCAGTCACTTTCCCGTCTTCATCTTCTAGAATTAGACGCAAAATCCTCCCTCTTGAAAATGGAAAATCAATCACTTCCTGTTCCGCATTTTGATCCGCGTCTTTCTTTGCTTCTTCTTTCGACTGGAACCATTCGCTTGTGATTTCTTCCTTACACATAAATCCCCCTGTTCCCGCCAGGAATTCTGCAGACCACCGACATCGAGACATTTTTGTTTTATCTTATATTCAACTATTTTTTTCTGAAAAAGAAAATTTATTAATATGTTTAGCAACTTTCGAATCTCTTGCAAAGTGGAATTCTACTACTTATAATTACTGGGACCATCGTAGTCGTGATCGTAATTATGGAAGTTGGATTTACAACTACCTATATATGCAATCAGCGTCTATCACCACTGAAGTTGTGAGTTCGAATCCCGCTCAGATAAGGTGTACTCGATACAACATTATGTGATAAAGTTTGTCAGTGACTTGCGGCAGGTCGGTGGTTTTCTCCGGCTACTCCAGTTTCCTGCACTAATAAAACTGACCGCAACGATATGACTAAAATAGTGTTGAAAGTGGCGTTAAATACCATAACCCTCTATCATAGACCAAAACATTTGTACAGATATAATTAACATTCTGAAATAAATAATGTAAACATCATGGGTCCTGGTGACCCTGGTGGCCTATGTAATGAACTATGATAGATAAAGATGTAATTTGGTTTCTGGAATAAAACAAGCCGGAAAAGTTCTAGTTTAACCCCATATTATTCTTATTCCACAAGATGTTTGCAGGATGTTAAGGATGTGTCACGTACATGTAGAAACCGCCTTGGTGTGCTCAACTCGAGTGAAGGAGTTCTTGGTTTCGATACACGAACGGATTAAGTAAAAGACTATGAAAACAATAATTAGAATTGTTTAATTGTAACCCTCTTTTATTTGCAAATTACTCTCTCCATGGTCAAGCAAAACAAAGCAAAAAAATTTAATAAATAAATAAAATTCCAGCATAAATATTTAATATATGAAAACATTCAATATAAGATAAACACATTGTGAAAGTCGAACTATTTTGATTCACCCCAACTCTGCTAAAAGAAAGTTTAAACAGTGATGGTCAATAATTCCACCAATATCAACAAGCCGAACAATCACCTCTCTAATATTTATTGTCTTGAAACTAATGTACGTTCGTGACAAACAAACGAAAAAAATGGCTTGTATACAAAAAAAATCCAATAAAATAAATGTAAATTTATAATTATGTATGACAAGTAATGAATAGTCAAGAGTCTCTTGTCCCGTTTTTCTTTCTCATTCTTCTAGTTTTATTTCTTTTTGACGTCCTTGTTTACAGGAAGGGAAAAACGGAAGTTATATTGTTCTAATAGAAAACAATAATAAATTCATGACATTTGTGTCGGAAGTTTATCATATTTTCACAGTAGTATATTTTTATATGGCAGGGAAAAAAACAACCTTTAAATGCCTCATTTACAAGAATCAATAAAAAAAAATTATATCTGGCGTTTAAGTCTGATTGTGCAGACACAACTGAATAAAACATTATTATGACAATGGCAGCCATGTTTGTCACAAATAAAAGATTGATAAAAATCATGAAAATAATTGAAGGCTTTTGTCGCAATAATTGATACAATCATCTCTTTAATGTTTAAAAAGTAACATGTTGATGACGATACCATGACAATAACGAAGGTAAATAGTGTACACTCAATTAGCACAAATTATCTGTAATTATTGTACGAATTGATGACAGGAAGTTATATCAGAACCGGATGTTAGTTTTTGTCAGCTGGTGGGGTATGATATTTTGTTCATTATAAAATGAAAAACAAAAAAGTACCTCCAACACACTGTGGGAATCGTTCTATAATTCAATAGCAACATCGTAGATATATAGAGGCAAAATCGATAACCCTTACACGCAAATACACGACCGCTCACTTTCCAGCCTTGGTATAGGCACTTCAATAAAAAGTGGCGGGGTTAAACTGGTTTATTGTTTGTTAATTTGGTAATTATATATACATGTAATACTGGGACAGTACATCGACGTATATTGTCTGTATGGACATGTGCCGTTAGCGATCCTACTAAAAATCAGTATGTGTTCATACATTTTGTTATGTCCCAGGGCTTATTGGTATCAAATCGGCATATGTCTGATTACCCTTTTGGTATCTTCAAATTCATCATAAACTCTGCTAGTCATGAAAGCTTGAACATACCAAAGAGGTAATCATAAGATGTGAATAGAGGATTGACAGACAATGGTCAAAAGAAAAACGACGAAAGCTTAAACAGAGGCCCAGCACAGAAAACTATAGATTAAGCAACACAAATCCTATTAAACACCGCTTGTGAATTCAGTTGCCTGGGAAGGTTAAGCAGATCCTGCTCCATTAGCACCGCTGACACCAGTTCGTCTTCTTGCTAAATAATAACAATCAGGAAATACTGCTGTCTTGACGTTAGACAACAATCAGGAAATACTGTTGTCTTGACGTTAAACAACAATCAGGAAATACTGCTGACTTGACGTTAAACAACAATCAGGAAATACTGCTGACTTGACATTAAGCAACCATCGGGAAATACTGCTTACTTGAAGTTAGACAACAATCAGGAAATACTGTTGTCTTGACGTTAAGCAACAATCAGGAAATACTGCTGACTTTACGCTAAGCAATAATCAGGAAATACTGCTTACTTGAAGTTAGACAACAATCAGGAAATACTGTTGTCTTGACGTTAAGCAACAATCAGGAAATACTGCTGACTTGATGTTAAACAACAATCAGGAAAAACTGCTGACTTGACGTTAAACAACAATCAGGAAATACTGCTGACTTGATGATACACAACAACCAGGAAATATTGCTGACTTGACGTTAATCAAACAATCAGGAAAAACTGCTGACTTGAAGTTAGAAAATAATCAGGAAATACTGCTGACTTGACACTAAGCAACAATCTGGAAATACTGCTGACTTGACGTTAAACAACAATCAGGAAATGCTGCTGACTTGACATTAATCAGCAAACAGGAAAAACTGCTGACTTGAAGTTAGACAACAACCAGGAAATACTGCTGACTTGATGAGAAACAACAACCAGGAAATACTGTTGACTTGACGATAAACAACAATCAGGAAATACTACTGACTTGACGTTAAACAACAATCAGGAAATACTACTGACTTGACGATAAACAACAACCAGGAAATACTGCTGACTTGAAGTTAGACAACAATCAGTAAATACTGCTGACTTGACGATAAACAACAATCAGGAAATACTGCTGACTTGATGATAACGTTAAACAACAATCGAGAAATACTGCTGACTTGACGCTAAACAACAATTAGGAAATACTGCTTACTTGAAGCTAAACAACAATCAGGAAATACTGCTTACTTGAAGTTAGACAACAATCGGAAAATACTGCTGACTTGACGATAAACAACAATCAGGAAATACTGCTGACTTGACGTTAAACAACAATCAGGAAATACTACTGACTTGAAGTTAGACAACAATCAGTAAATACTGCTGACTTGACGATAAACAACAATCAGGAAATATTGCTGACTTGATGATAAAGTTAAACAACAATCGGGAAATACTGCTGACTTGACGATAAACAACAATCGGGAAATACTGCTGACTTGACGATAAACAACAATCAGGAAATACTGCTGACTTGACGTTAAACAACAATCAGGAAATACTGCTGACTTGACGTTAAGCAACAATCAGGAAATACTGCTGACTTGACGATAAACAACAATCAGGAAATACTGCTGACTTGAAGCTAGACAACAATCGGGAAATACTGCTGACTTGACGATAAACAACAATCAGGAAATACTGCTGACTCGACGTTAAACAACAATCAGGAAATACTGCTGACTTGACGTTAAACAACAATCAGGAAATACTACTGACTTGACGATAAACAACATTCAGGAAATACTGCTGACTTGACGTTAAACAACAATCAGGAAATACTGCTGACTTGACGCTAAACAACAATCAGGAAATACTGCTGACTTGACGATAAACAACAATCAGGAAATACTGCTGACTTGAAGTTAGACAACAATCGGGAAATACTGCTGACTTGACGATAAACAACAATCAGGAAATACTGCTGACTCGACGTTAAACAACAATCAGGAAATACTGCTGACTTGACGTTAAACAACAATCAGGAAATACTACTGACTTGACGATAAACAACAATCAGGAAATACTGCTGACTTGACGATAAACAACAATCAGGAAATATTGCTTACTTGAAGTTAGACAACAATCAGGAAATACTGCTTACTTGAAGTTAGACAACAATCAGGAAATACTGCTGACTTGACGTTAAACAACAATCAGGAAATACTGCTGACTTGACGATAAACAACAATCAGGAAATACTGCTGACTTGACGTTAAACAACAATCAGGAAATACTGCTGACTTGATGTTAAACAACAATCAGGAAAAACTGCTGACTTGACGTTAAACAACAATCAGGAAATACTGCTGACTTGATGATACACAACAACCAGGAAATATTGCTGACTTGACGTTAATCAAACAATCAGGAAAAACTGCTGACTTGAAGTTAGAAAATAATCAGGAAATACTGCTGACTTGACACTAAGCAACAATCTGGAAATACTGCTGACTTGACGTTAAACAACAATCAGGAAATGCTGCTGACTTGACATTAATCAGCAAACAGGAAAAACTGCTGACTTGAAGTTAGACAACAATTAGGAAATAATGTTGTCTTGACGCTAAGCAACAATCGGGAAATACTGTTGACTTGACGATAAACAACAATCAGGAAATACTACTGACTTGACGTTAAACAACAATCAGGAAATACTACTGACTTGACGATAAACAACAACCAGGAAATACTGCTGACTTGAAATTAGACAACAATCAGTAAATACTGCTGACTTGACGATAAACAACAATCAGGAAATACTGCTGACTTGACGATAAAGTTAAACAACAATCGAGAAATACTGCTGACTTGACGATAAACAACAATCAGGAAATACTGCTGACTTGATGCTAAATTTAAACAACAATCAAGAAATACTGCTGACTTGACGCTAAACAACAATTAGGAAATACTGCTTACTTGAAGTTAAACAACAATCAGGAAATACTGCTTACTTGAAGTTAGACAACAATCGGAAAATACTGCTGACTTGACGATAAACAACAATCAGGAAATACTGCTGACTTGACGTTAAACAACAATCAGGAAATACTACTGACTTGACGTTAAACAACAATCAGGAAATACTACTGACTTGAAGTTAGACAACAATCAGTAAATACTGCTGACTTGACGATAAACAACAATCAGGAAATATTGCTGACTTGATGATAAAGTTAAACAACAATCGGGAAATACTGCTGACTTGACGATAAACAACAATCAGGAAATACTGCTGACTTGACGTTAAACAACAACCAGGAAATACTGCTGACTTGACGCTAAACAACAATCAGAAAATACTGCTGACTTGACGATAAACAACAATCAGGAAATACTGCTGACTTGAAGTTAGACAACAATCGGGAAATACTGCTGACTTGACGATAAACAACAATCAGGAAATACTGCTGACTCGACGTTAAACAACAATCAGGAAATACTGCTGACTTGACGTTAAACAACAATCAGGAAATACTACTGACTTGACGATAAACAACAATCAGGAAATACTGCTGACTTGACGATAAACAACAATCAGGAAATATTGCTTACTTGAAGTTAGACAACAATCAGGAAATACTGCTTACTTGAAGTTAGACAACAATCAGGAAATACTGCTGACTTGACGTTAAACAACAATCAGGAAATACTACTGACTTGACGATAAACAACAATCAGGAAATACTGCTGACTTGACGTTAAACAACAATCAGGAAATACTGCTGACTTGATGTTAAACAACAATCAGGAAAAACTGCTGACTTGACGTTAAACAACAATCAGGAAATACTGCTGACTTGATGATACACAACAACCAGGAAATATTGCTGACTTGACGTTAATCAAACAATCAGGAAAAACTGCTGACTTGAAGTTAGAAAATAATCAGGAAATACTGCTGACTTGACACTAAGCAACAATCTGGAAATACTGCTGACTTGACGTTAAACAACAATCAGGAAATGCTGCTGACTTGACATTAATCAGCAAACAGGAAAAACTGCTGACTTGAAGTTAGACAACAATCAGGAAATAATGTTGTCTTGACGCTAAGCAACAATCGGGAAATACTGTTGACTTGACGATAAACAACAATCAGGAAATACTACTGACTTGACGTTAAACAACAATCAGGAAATACTACTGACTTGACGATAAACAACAACCAGGAAATACTGCTGACTTGAAATTAGACAACAATCAGTAAATACTGCTGACTTGACGATAAACAACAATCAGGAAATACTGCTGACTTGACGATAAAGTTAAACAACAATCGAGAAATACTGCTGACTTGACGATAAACAACAATCAGGAAATACTGCTGACTTGATGCTAAATTTAAACAACAATCAAGAAATACTGCTGACTTGACGCTAAACAACAATTAGGAAATACTGCTTACTTGAAGTTAAACAACAATCAGGAAATACTGCTTACTTGAAGTTAGACAACAATCGGAAAATACTGCTGACTTGACGATAAACAACAATCAGGAAATACTGCTGACTTGACGTTAAACAACAATCAGGAAATACTACTGACTTGACGTTAAACAACAATCAGGAAATACTACTGACTTGAAGTTAGACAACAATCAGTAAATACTGCTGACTTGACGATAAACAACAATCAGGAAATATTGCTGACTTGATGATAAAGTTAAACAACAATCGGGAAATACTGCTGACTTGACGATAAACAACAATCAGGAAATACTGCTGACTTGATGCTAAAGTTAAACAACAATCAAGAAATACTGCTGACTTGACGCTAAACAACAATTAGGAAATACTGTTTACTTGAAGTTAAACAACAATCAGGAAATACTGCTGACTCGACGTTAAACAACAATCAGGAAATACTGCTGACTTGACGTTAAACAACAATCAGGAAATACTACTGACTTGACGATAAACAACAATCAGGAAATACTGCTGACTTGACGATAAACAACAATCAGGAAATACTGCTTACTTGAAGTTAGACAACAATCAGGAAATACTGCTTACTTGAAGTTAGACAACAATCAGGAAATACTGCTGACTTGACGTTAAACAACAATCAGGAAATACTACTGACTTGACGATAAACAACAATCAGGAAATACTGCTGACTTGACGTTAAACAACAATCAGGAAATACTGCTGACTTGACGTTAAGCAACAATCAGGAAATACTGCTGACTTGACGCTACACAACAACCAGGAAATACAGCTGACTTGACGATAAACAACAATCAGGAAATACTGCTGACTTGACGTTAAACAACAATCAGGAAATATTGCTGATTTGACGATAAACAATCAGGAAATACTGCTGACTTGACTATAAACAACAATCGGGAAATACTGCTGACTTGACGATAAACAACAATCAGGAAATACTGCTGACTTGATGATAAACAACAACCAGGAAATACTGCTGACTTGATGAGAAACAACAACCAGGAAATACTGCTGACTTGACGATAAACAACAACCAGGAAATACTGCTGACTTGACGTTAATCAACCATCAGGAAATACTGCTGACTTGACATTAATCAACAAATAGTAACTTATTAAATATATGTACCTTGATATAAAAGTATTTTTTTGAGATCATTGTCAGTTTAACAATCAATTAACAATAAATGCACGCACTGTCTCCCTTCTTTACCCAAACTCTCATTCAACTCGATATACTTCTATTATTTTCTTACAATTTAAATTAAGATATGCATAATGTTCATTAAAATACTTTTCAATTATTAGGGTGAACGGACCCACTTTTAGGGCGAACGAACACAGGGCGAACGGACCAGGGCGAATGTGTAATTAGGGCGAACGAACCCAGGGCGAACGGTCCCAGGCCAAATGTGTAATTAGGACGAACGAACCCGACATAATAAGCCATGATTACATTTGTGACTTTTGCAGCTGGTTAACCGACAGGATATACTCTTACTTCCTGCTTCCTGAATATTTTGTCACGTTTTTTTAATCATCAAATCGATCAGTGATGTGGACATTAATTAATTAAATATTGCATACCTGTCACAGGTAAATCTCTAGTCATTCACGAAATGTAAAGCAGACATATCTTTTAAGCAAATGACTAATGTACAATATTAAACAAATATTGCATTTTGAATCAAAAAGGAAGTTTACACCCAACCAATAATAACCAACATTGCAGAGAAAATGTAGTAAAAATGTGAATTTGACGCGCTTGAAGATCTTAACAATAATGTGGTTTTGAAACGCTTTAAGATCATAGCAACACTGACATACTCAAAGACTAAAACTTAAGCACTAAAACAGAAACAAACCTTTTGCCTGATGCTTACGGCTTAAATAGCTGTTAATTTTTCCTTGTATATTATCTCACATACGCAACATATCTGGTAATTTTTCCTTGTATAAAATGTATATATATGATCTCACGTATACTCAAAATGCATCCAGAAAATTCTGTAATTAATATCGCAATGGATTCTGTATTTGCTTACATCACACATATATGTGTAACACTCAAATATTAATAACCATTCAATTCCTATTTAACTTAGTGCATTAAATGACCGTCACGGTTCGTTGAACACACACACACACACACGAGAAAATAAGAATATTACCCGTTAATTGAAAATAATGATATATGAACTTAAAATGTCACCACAAGAAGAAATCAATGACATTTTTATTGATTGATTTGTATATTGTCGTCTATACTTGTTTAGAGTTCGTTATACAACTTAAAGGGACAAATAAATAACGTCGAAATTACCTTCTAAAAATACAACAATGAAAAGAAATTATAGCGATTTTAATAATACTTTTTAATAAGACGTAGAGGTTTTTATAAACAATGATCGATCCCTTCATTAAAGTTTAAAGTTTATTCACTTTATTTACGTAAGTACGTAGTTATTGAATAATCCCCAGGGTCATAAGATGGTCAAGTTGTTTATCGTAATTTTGAATGCCTGTAAAGAAAAACAAATCTGAAGCAAAGGTATAATTATATACAATTGTAAATATTAAAAAAAGAAAAAAAAAATTTTTTTGGGCAAGGACCATTTATTTACGTCCTTGGTTTTCCTAAAGAAAGTCAAAATAAATAAATCATTGGTTTGTTCTGATCTCCCATTTGTTGTCAGTCAAAAGATGGTGATTCCCATTTCGTCGCGGTCTTGATCGCATGGTAGTTGGATTTACAACTACCGGTGCAATCAGTGCCTATCATCACTAAAGTTATGACTTCGAACCGCGTTCATGGCGAGGTGTACTCGATATAAAATTATGTGATAAAGTTTGTCAGTGACTTGAGTCAGGGCGATGGTTTTCGCTGGGTACTCTGGTTTCCTTGAACAATAAACTTACCGCCATGATATAGCTGATATATTGTTTAAACACCATCAACTAAACCAAACCCATTTCTCCTTACACACAATTGGTCCATGCCCAAAATGTCTACTCTCAAAATGTCTACTGTTTTTTTCCCCAAAATGTCTACTGCTGAATATTAGGTTTTTCCCAAAATGTCTTAAAAGATATTAAACTTTAATTTTTATTAATGTGATATGAACATGAAATGAAATAGTGCAACTTTTGTTAATTTACATTAACATGTTTATTTATGTAATATGAACATTGACATGAAATAGTGCAACCTATTTGTTAATTTACATTAACATGTTTATTTATGTAATATGGACACTGACATGAAATAGTGCAACCTTTTTGTTAATTTACATTAATATGTTTATTTATGTAATATGGACACTGACATGAAATAGTGCAACCTTTTTGTTAATTTACATTAATATGTTTATTTATGTAATATGGACACTGACATGAAATAGTGCAACCTTTTTGTTAATTTACATTAACATATTTATTTATGTTATATGGACACTGACATGAAATAGTGCAACCTTTTTGTTAATTTACATTAACATGTTTATTTATGTTATATGGACACTGACATGAAATAGTGCAACCTTTTTGTTAATTTACATTAACATGTTTATTTATGTTATATGGACACTGACATGAAATAGTGCAACCTTTTTGTTAATTTACATTAACATGTTTATTTATGTTATATGGACACTGACATGAAATAGTGCAACCTTTTTCTTAATTTACATTAACATGTTTATTTATGTTATATGGACACTGACATGAAATAGTGCAACTTTTTTGTTAATTTACATTAACATGTTTATTTATGTAATATGGACACTGACATGAAATAGTGCAACTTTTTTGTTAATTTACATTAACATGTTTATTTATGTAATATGGACACTGACATGAAATAGTGCAACCTTTTTGTTAATTTACATTAACATGTTTATTTATGTAATATGGACACTGACATGAAATAGTGCAACCTTTTTGTTAATTTACATTAACATGTTTATTTATGTTATATGGACACTGACATGAAATAGTGCAACTTTTTTGTTAATTTACATTAACATGTTTATTTATGTAATATGGACACTGCCATGAAATAGTGCAACTTTTTTGTTAATTTACATTAACATGTTTATTTATGTAATGTGGACACTGACATGAAATAGTGCAACCTTTTTGTTAATTTACATTAACATGTTTATTTATGTAATATGGACACTGACATGAAATAGTGCAACCTTTTTGTTAATTTACATTAACATGTTTATTTATGTAATATGGACACTGACATGAAATAGTGCAACCTTTTTGTTAATTTACATTAACATGTTTATTTATGTTATATGGACACTGACATGAAATAGTGCAACCTTTTTGTTAATTTACATTAACATGTTTATTTATGTTATATGGACACTGACATGAAATAGTGCAAATTTTTTGTTAATTTACATTAACATGTTTATTTATGTAATATGGACACTGACATGAAATAGTGCAACTTTTTTGTTAATTTACATTAACATGTTTATTTATGTAATATGGACACTGACATGAAATAGTGCAACCTTTTTGTTAATTTACATTAACATGTTTATTTATGTAATATGGACACTGACATGAAATAGTGCAACCTTTTTGTTAATTTACATTAACATGTTTATTTATGTTATATGGACACTGACATGAAATAGTGCAACTTTTTTGTTAATTTACATTAACATGTTTATTTATGTAATATGGACACTGACATGAAATAGTGCAACCTTTTTGTTAATTTACATTAACATGTTTATTTATGTTATATGGACACTGACATGAAATAGTGCAACCTTTTTGTTAATTTACATTAACATGTTTATTTATGTTATATGGACACTGACATGAAATAGTGCAACCTTTTTGTTAATTTACATTAACATGTTTATTTATGTAATATGGACACTGATATGAAATAGTGCAACCTTTTTGTTAATGAATATGATTGTTCTGACTTAAATATCATTATATGTAAAGCTGTATGAATAAGAAATATTTGTAATAAAACTGAAGTAACCAAGTGATGTTTTATTTTCATTGTACTATTATACTCTGCCTATTTGCTGTATTTACTATTATACTCTGCCTATTTGGTGTATTTACTATTATACTCTGCCTATTTGGTGTATTTACTATTATACTCTTGCCTATTTGGTGTATTTACTATTATACTCTGCCTATTTGGTGTATTTACTATTATACTCTGCCTATTTGGTGTATTTACTATTATACTGCCTATTTAGTGTATTTACTATTATACTCTGCCTATTTGGTGTATTTACTATTATACTCTGCCTATTTGGTGTATTTACTATTATACACTGCCTATTTGGTGTATTTACTATTATACTGCCTATTTAGTGTATTTACTATTATACTCTGCCTATTTGCTGTATTTACTATTATACTCCACCTATTTGGTGTATTTACTATTATACTCTGCCTATTTGGTGTATTTACTATTATACTCTGCCTATTTGGTGTATTTACTATTATACTCTGCCTATTTGGTGTATTTACTATTATACTCTGCCTATTTGGTGTATTTACTATTATACTGCCTATTTAGTGTATTTACTATTATACTCTGCCTATTTGCTGTATTTACTATTATACTCCACCTATTTGGTGTATTTACTATTATACTCTGCCTATTTGGTGTATTTACTATTATACTCTGCCTATTTGGTGTATTTACTATTATACTCTGCCTATTTAGTGTATTTACTATTATACTCTGTCTATTTGCTGTATTTACTATTATACTCTGCCTATTTGGTGTATTTACTATTATACTCTGCCTATTTGCTGTATTTACTATTATACTCTGCCTATTTGCTGTATTTACTATTATACTCTGCCTATTTGGTGTATTTACTATTATACTCTGCCTATTTGGTGTATTTACTATTATACTCTGCCTATTTGGTGTATTTACTATTATACTCTGCCTATTTGGTGTATTTACTATTATACTCTGCCTATTTGGTGTATTTACTATTATACTCTGCCTATTTGGTGTATTTACTATTATACTCTGCCTATTTGGTGTATTTACTATTATACTCTGCCTATTTGCTGTATTTACTATTATACTCTGCCTATTTGGTGTATTTACTATTATACTCTGCCTATTTGGTGTATTTACTATTATACTCTGCTTATTTGGTGTATTTACTATTATACTCTGCCTATTTGGTGTATTTACTATTATACTCTGCCCATTTGGTGTATTTACTATTATACTCTGCCTATTTGGTGTATTTACTATTATACTCTGCCTATTTGGTGTATTTACTATTATACTCTGCTTATTTGGTGTATTTACTATTATACTCTGCCTATTTGCTGTATTTACTATTATACTCTGCCTATTTGGTGTATTTACTATTATACTCTGCCTATTTGGTGTATTTACTATTATACTCTGCCTATTTGGTGTATTTACTATTATACTCTGCCTATTTGGTGTATTTACTATTATACTCTGCTTATTTGGTGTATTTACTATTATACTCTGCCTATTTGGTGTATTTACTATTATACTCTGCCTATTTGGTGTATTTACTATTATACTCTGCCTATTTGCTGTATTTACTATTATACTCTGCCTATTTGCTGTATTTACTATTATACTCTGCCTATTTGGTGTATTTACTATTATACTCTGCCTATTTGGTGTATTTACTATTATACTCTGCCTATTTGCTGTATTTACTATTATACTCTGCCTATTTGCTGTATTTACTATTATACTCTGCCTATTTGCTGTATTTACTATTATACTCTGCATATTTGGTGTATTTACTATTATACTGCCTATTTGGTGTATTTACTATTATACTGCCTATTTGCTGTATTTACTATTATACTCTGCCTATTTGGTGTATTTACTATTATACTCTGCCTATTTGGTGTATTTACTATTATACTCTGCCTATTTGGTGTATTTACTATTATACTCCACCTATTTGGTGTATTTACTATTATACTCCACCTATTTGGTGTATCTACTATTATACTCCACCTATTTGGTGTATTTACTATTATACTCTGCCTATTTGGTGTATTTACTATTATACTCCACCTATTTGGTGTATTTACTATTATACTCCACCTATTTGCTGTATTTACTATTATACTCTGCCTATTTGCTGTATTTACTATTATACTCTGCCTATTTGGTGTATTTACTATTATACTCTGCCTATTTGGTGTATTTACTATTATACTCTGCCTATTTGCTGTATTTACTATTATACTCTGCCTATTTGCTGTATTTACTATTATACTCTGCCTATTTGGTGTATTTACTATTATACTGCCTATTTGGTGTATTTACTATTATACTGCCTATTTGCTGTATTTACTATTATACTCTGCCTATTTGGTGTATTTACTATTATACTCTGCCTATTTGGTGTATTTACTATTATACTCTGCCTATTTGGTGTATTTACTATTATACTCCACCTATTTGGTGTATTTACTATTATACTCCACCTATTTGGTGTATTTACTATTATACTCCACCTATTTGGTGTATTTACTATTATACTCTGCCTATTTGGTGTATTTACTATTATACTCTGCCTATTTGGTGTATTTACTATTATGATCTGCCTATTTGGTGTATTTACTATTATACTCTGCCTATTTGGTGTATTTACTATTATACTCTGCCTATTTGGTGTATTTACTATTATACTGCCTATTTGGTATATTTACTATTATACTGCCTATTTGGTGTATTTACTATTATACTCTGCCTATTTGGTGTATTTACTATTATACTCTGCCTATTTGCTGTATTTACTATTATACTCTGCCTATTTGGTGTATTTACTATTATACTCTGCCTATTTGGTGTATTTACTATTATACTCTGCCTATTTGGTATATTTACTATTATACTCTGCCTATTTGGTGTATTTACTATTATACTCTGCTTATTTGCTGTATTTACTATTATACTCTGCCTATTTGGTGTATTTACTATTATACTCTGCCTATTTGGTGTATTTACTATTATACTCTGCCTATTTGGTGTATTTACTATTATACTCTGCCTATTTGGTGTATTTACTATTATACTCTGCCTATTTGGTGTATTTACTATTATACTCTGCCTATTTGGTGTATTTACTATTATACTCTGCCTATTTGGTGTATTTACTATTATACTCTGCCTATTTGGTGTATTTACTATTATACTCTGCCTATTTGGTGTATTTACTATTATACTCTGCCTATTTGGTGTATTTACTATTATACTCTGCCTATTTGCTGTATTTACTATTATACTCTGCCTATTTGCTGTATTTACTATTATGATCTGCCTATTTGGTGTATTTACTATTATACTCTGCCTATTTGGTGTATTTACTATTATACTCTGCCTATTTGGTGTATTTACTATTATACTCTGCCTATTTGGTGTATTTACTATTATACTCTGCCTATTTGCTGTATTTACTATTATACTCTGCCTATTTGGTATATTTACTATTATACTGCCTATTTGCTGTATTTACTATTATGCTCTGCCTATTTGGTGTATTTACTATTATACTCTGCCTATTTGGTGTATTTACTATTATACTCTGCCTATTTGGTGTATTTACTATTATACTCTGCCTATTTGGTGTATTTACTATTATGATCTGCCTATTTGGTGTATTTACTATTATACTCTGCCTATTTGGTGTATTTACTATTATACTCTGCCTATTTGGTGTATTTACTATTATACTCTGCCTATTTGCTGTATTTACTATTATACTCTGCCTATTTGGTATATTTACTATTATACTGCCTATTTGCTGTATTTACTATTATACTCTGCCTATTTGGTGTATTTACTATTATACTCTGCCTATTTGGTGTATTTACTATTATACTCTGCCTATTTGGTGTATTTACTATTATACTCTGCCTATTTGGTGTATTTACTATTATACTCTGCCTATTTGGTGTATTTACTATTATACTCTGCCTATTTGGTGTATTTACTATTATACTCTGCTTATTTGCTGTATTTACTATTATACTCTGCCTATTTGGTGTATTTACTATTATACTCTGCCTATTTGGTGTATTTACTATTATACTCCGCTTATTGGGTGTATTTACTATTATACTCTGCCTATTTGGTGTATTTACTATTATACTCTGCCTATTTGGTGTATTTACTATTATACTCTGCCTATTTGGTGTATTTACTATTATACTCTGCCTATTTGGTGTATTTACTATTATACTCTGCCTATTTGGTGTATTTACTATTATACTCTGCCTATTTGGTGTATTTACTATTATACTCTGCCTATTTGGTGTATTTACTATTATACTCTGCCTATTTGGTGTATTTACTATTATACTCTGCCTATTTGGTGTATTTACTATTATACTCTGCCTATTTGGTGTATTTACTATTATGATCTGCCTATTTGGTGTATTTACTATTATACTCTGCCTATTTGGTGTATTTACTATTATACTCTGCCTATTTGGTGTATTTACTATTATACTGCCTATTTGGTATATTTACTATTATACTGCCTATTTGGTGTATTTACTATTATACTCTGCCTATTTGGTGTATTTACTATTATACTCTGCCTATTTGGTGTATTTATTATTATACTCTGCCTATTTGGTGTATTTACTATTATACTCTGCCTATTTGGTGTATTTACTATTATACTCTGCCTATTTGGTGTATTTACTATTATACTGCCTATTTGGTATATTTACTATTATACTCTGCCTATTTGGTGTATTTACTATTATACTGCCTATTTGGTATATTTACTATTATACTGCCTATTTGGTGTATTTACTATTATACTCTGCCTATTTGGTGTATTTACTATTATACTCTGCCTATTTGGTGTATTTATTATTATACTCTGCCTATTTGGTGTATTTACTATTATACTCTGCCTATTTGCTGTATTTACTATTATACTCCGCCTATTTGGTGTATTTACTATTATACTCTGCCTATTTGGTGTATTTACTATTATACTCTGCCTATTTGGTGTATTTACTATTATACTCTGCCTATTTGGTGTATTTACTATTATACTCTGCCTATTTGGTGTATTTACTATTATACTCTGCCTATTTGGTATATTTACTATTATACTCTGCCTATTTGCTGTATTTACTATTATACTCTGCCTATTTGGTGTATTTACTATTATACTCTGCCTATTTGGTGTATTTACTATTATACTCTGCCTATTTGGTGTATTTACTATTATACTCTGCCTATTTGGTGTATTTACTATTATACTCTGCCTATTTGGTGTATTTACTATTATACTCTGCCTATTTGGTGTATTTACTATTATACTCTGCCTATTTGGTGTATTTACTATTATACTCTGCCTATTTGGTGTATTTACTATTATACTCTGCCTATTTGGTATATTTACTATTATACTCTGCCTATTTGGTGTATTTACTATTATACTCTGCCTATTTGGTGTATTTACTATTATACTCTGCCTATTTGGTGTATTTACTATTATACTCTGCCTATTTGGTATATTTACTATTATACTCTGCCTATTTGGTGTATTTACTATTATACTCTGCCTATTTGGTGTATTTACTATTATACTCTGCCTATTTGGTGTATTTACTATTATACTCTGCCTATTTGGTGTATTTACTATTATACTCTGCCTATTTGGTGTATTTACTATTATACTCTGCCTATTTGGTGTATTTACTATTATACTCTGCCTATTTGGTGTATTTACTATTATACTCTGCCTATTTGGTGTATTTACTATTATACTCTGCCTATTTGGTGTATTTACTATTATACTCTGCCTATTTGGTGTATTTACTATTATACTCTGCCTATTTGGTGTATTTACTATTATACTCTGCCTATTTGGTGTATTTACTATTATACTCTGCCTATTTGGTGTATTTACTATTATACTCTGCCTATTTGGTGTATTTACTATTATACTGCCTATTTGGTGTATTTACTATTATACTCTGCCTATTTGGTGTATTTACTATTATACTCTGCCTATTTGGTGTATTTACTATTATACTCTGCCTATTTGGTGTATTTACTATTATACTCTGCCTATTTGGTGTATTTACTATTATACTCTGCCTATTTGGTGTATTTACTATTATACTCTGCCTATTTGGTGTATTTACTATTATACTGCCTATTTGGTGTATTTACTATTATACTCTGCCTATTTGGTGTATTTACTATTATACTCTGCCTATTTGGTGTATTTACTATTATACTCTGCCTATTTGGTGTATTTACTATTATACTCTGCCTATTTGGTGTATTTACTATTATACTCTGCCTATTTGGTGTATTTACTATTATACTCTGCCTATTTGGTGTATTTACTATTATACTCTGCCTATTTGGTGTATTTACTATTATACTCTGCCTATTTGGTGTATTTACTATTATACTCTGCCTATTTGGTGTATTTACTATTATACTCTGCCTATTTGGTGTATTTACTATTATACTCTGCCTATTTGGTGTATTTACTATTATACTCTGCCTATTTGGTGTATTTACTATTATACTCTGCCTATTTGGTGTATTTACTATTATACTCTGCCTATTTGGTGTATTTACTATTATACTCTGCCTATTTGGTGTATTTACTATTATACTCTGCCTATTTGGTGTATTTACTATTATACTCTGCCTATTTGGTGTATTTACTATTATACTCTGCCTATTTGGTGTATTTACTATTATACTCTGCCTATTTGGTGTATTTACTATTATACTCTGCCTATTTGGTGTATTTACTATTATACTCTGCCTATTTGGTGTATTTACTATTATACTCTGCCTATTTGGTGTATTTACTATTATACTCTGCCTATTTGGTGTATTTACTATTATACTCTGCCTATTTGGTGTATTTACTATTATACTCTGCCTATTTGGTGTATTTACTATTATACTGCCTATTTGGTGTATTTACTATTATACTCTGCCTATTTGGTGTATTTACTATTATACTCTGCCTATTTGGTGTATTTACTATTATACTCTGCCTATTTGGTGTATTTACTATTATACTCTGCCTATTTGGTGTATTTACTATTATACTCTGCCTATTTGGTGTATTTACTATTATACTCTGCCTATTTGGTGTATTTACTATTATACTCTGCCTATTTGGTGTATTTACTATTATACTCTGCCTATTTGGTGTATTTACTATTATACTCTGCCTATTTGGTGTATTTACTATTATACTCCGCCTATTTGGTGTATTTACTATTATACTCTGCCTATTTGGTGTATTTACTATTATACTCTGCCTATTTGGTGTTTTGGTGTATTTACTATTATACTCTGCCTATTTGGTATATTTACTATTATACTCTGCCTATTTGGTATATTTACTATTATACTCTGCCTATTTGGTGTATTTACTATTATACTCTGCCTATTTGGTGTATTTACTATTATACTCTGCCTATTTGGTGTATTTACTATTATACTCTGCCTATTTGGTATATTTACTATTATACTCTGCCTATTTGGTGTATTTACTATTATACTCTGCCTATTTGGTATATTTACTATTATACTCTGCCTATTTGGTATATTTACTATTATACTCTGCCTATTTTGTGTATTTACTATTATACTCTGCCTATTTGGTGTATTTACTATTATACTCTGCCTATTTGGTGTATTTACTATTATACTCTGCCTATTTGGTGTATTTACTATTATACTGCCTATTTGGTGTATTTACTATTATACTCTGCCTATTTGGTGTATTTACTATTATGCTCTGCCTATTTGGTGTATTTACTATTATACTCTGCCTATTTGGTGTATTTACTATTATACTCTGCCTATTTGGTGTATTTACTATTATACTCTGCCTATTTGGTGTATTTACTATTATACTCTGCCTATTTGGTGTATTTACTATTATACTGCCTATTTGGTGTATTTACTATTATACTCTGCCTATTTGGTGTATTTACTATTATACTGCCTATTTGGTGTATTTACTATTATACTCTGCCTATTTGGTGTATTTACTATTATACTCTGCCTATTTGGTGTATTTACTATTATTCTGCCTATTTGGTGTATTTTCCATCATTTTGCACAGCTATATCATGGTATGTATATATTCTTAATACAACATCTCATGAAATATTTTAAGTAACATAAGAAAATTACCTGTAGACATTTTGGGAATAACTTTTAATCAGGAGTAAAGATTTTGGGAAAAAAATGTCTAATTAGCCAAAATTTACCTGTAGACATTTTGGGAGTAGACAATTTGGGATGACCCCATACAATTTGAATGGCAGCAATTTGTATATCATAATATGAGTGAGTGTGTGATTGATTGTTGCTTAGTGCCAACTAAGCAATATTTCAGCTATATCATGGTGAACAAGTCTTATGCAATGAAATGGGGATGTAATTAATTGGATTGGGAAACAAGTTCCTTGCAAATTGTTTCCCAATCCAATTAATTACTTCCTATTATGTAATATATATAGTTGAATATTGTAATGTTCTGTTGAATTAACTAATAAAATATACTTAAACTAAATGAGGATGTCAACTTGGTACTAGATCACCACATGGATTTTATATATTTTTATATTGATATTTTACAAAACCGTTACTTTAGAAAAAAAACAAATATTCTTAAATTTAAACACATTGTGACCGAAACGAAAAAAATCCGATCGTTGAAGGTTGTGTAATATAATAAAAGCCTTAAATAACGGTGTGTTTTTCGCTATTTCAATCTATATTTTCCTGTAAATGGGGAACATTGGTGAAGATTATCCCCACTTGATTACAGGTGGCGCTATGGTAGATCAGGTTAGGAGAAGCTAGCGTGCATTCACTGCTATGTGTTTGTGTTATTTATCAATAAATTCCTTTCTTTGATTTTTTATTTATCTACTTTATAATATTATTAAGGATACAAAAAATGTCAAATTATTAAAGTTGTGTATTACATATACCTGAACTGAAAAAAAGGAATTAAAATTAAGGAGTGCACCTGTATCTGTACACATTTAAGGTTAACAAAATAATAACAGTTGATAGAAATGAAGAGTTTATTTCTGAAATTATTAGTACATTAGTTTAACTGCATTTTATGATAAATCAATTTTAAAAAGACAGTTTTAAATAAGATTACTTATTATGGATATTACAAATTATTCTTGGTGATATGAAACTTTAAATAAAGTTATATTCCAAACTGACTTTATTGTTATGAACATGTATGTACGGACCTAAATAAATTTATATACAGTATGATAGTTATACATGTACATGTATATTCACTGTTTATTAGTGTACTCAGACATATATAATCATTTTCTTTCAATTATGAAATAATTTAGTTTAAATGGTGGAATAATGCCTTTTTTTTTTAAATAGCACAACTACAAAACTGATGTCACTGACAAGCTTTGCTTCTGTTCTGTTTGAAGCAAGGGTGAGAATTTTAAATGATTTTGCTAAGCCTATCAATATGAACAAGTTTACTGGATATTTTTCTGTCTCTTTGCACTGTTTTTTCGGACATCCTATTTCTTTTCTTTAAAAAATGTTGGAACATCAATTGTGACATCTGATCCTCCATATGCAGGAGACAGATATGACACAAGTCCACCAGTTGAACATCCAAACAATATGTGTTTACTGTGTTTCTGTTTTATATGTAGAATAAGTAGATCTTTGTGCAACCTGATGTTTTGGTTTTTGGAATGGTATTTTTGTGTCATCTACAATAAGTCGGGTTGGTGAAATTTTATTTCAATCAGATGGACTATAATATACTAAACCATTATGTGGCCACAAAGCTAACTCCTGCCATTGTCTACACACAACATTTTTCCAGGATATTGATATTCAAAATTTAGCTGGTCCACACTCTGCTGTATACATAGTTCAAGTTATATGTTCCACCAGCTCGGGAAGCCAATACAAATTTGATGTTGGTGTATTTTGCCCACCCAGTATGAATAAATACTGATCATTGTCAGGTCTAAAGTTTTCAATGGCCATGGATGGCCAAGCTGGAGTTTGACATCCAAATTCCTAATATTGTGGAATAACACAACACATTTTTCATTTTTTGGCATTTAAGCAAGACTAAATTTCATTCTAAACACGTCTCTTTCCCCCTACATCAAATATACACAGAAGTCCGCATTCCTCTTCTTCTTTTCTTAAGAACTCAAATTTTGTTTCATTTGTAATTTGTTCCCAAGTCTGTCACCTCCTTCAGATGCACTAGATGGGCATTTTCTTTAACAACAGACCACATTTGAAACACCCCATCACCCCCTTTTTAGCTGTTTCCTATAAACATTGGTACCAGCAATAAATAAAATACAAAAAAGTTAAAATGGAAAAAGTATTTATCTGTGATGGCATGCTTCAATCTTACAAATAAACATGCTAAGTAAACACTGTAAAGATTGCCATCTCAGCATGTAATTAAATAATAAATATAAACACTATAAAGTACATAGATATTAATTATGAACCAATATTAAAGAAATGATATTTTGCAATAAATAAAATATTTATTATGTGAAGTTGTGTTTATATTTTCATTTAAGATATTTCTTTTTACTATGTTTATTCATATTCAAAATTATAAAATTTAATAAATAAAATTAATAAAAATATATAAATATGAAATGTATAATGCTAAATTAAACAATGCTATTAAATTATTACATTTTACAGTTTAATCTTAATTTACCCTTACCAAAACTTATCATTGGTGTATAATCATTTTCTAGGCAGTTCATAGCAAACAATACTACTTTTGTATGGTGTCCATTCTTTATGTTTTTACTCAATTAATTCTTTTTAATTGCATTTAATAATTCTTTTTTATTTGATCATAATTAGAAAACAAGTTTCCACCTCTATGAACAAATCATATGCACAACAATATGTAGAAAGAATTTTAATTATTAACAAAAATACTGATAATTTACTTGTAAACAAATATTAACCCAATGTTAATCTATGTAACTTAGAGATAAAGAGATGCTGTTGTTGGACCTGATCTACAGCAGCGCCATCTGTGTTATCAGTTAGGGGAAATAATTGACCATTTGTCCCCATTGATCAATACACACATGTTCACGGTGTTTGTGTTGTTGAGGAAACTGAGATTTAATGATGTAATAACTTTAATTTCTTCTGTTTTATATAGTTAACATGTAGATACAGTCAAGATAAGCAGAACAAAGTGTATAATTAAGGTAGCACTATACAAAAATTGATATTTTTTCATAAAAAAAATGTTTAATCAATTTTTATTCTATTATAATATTCTTGATACACAGGTGAAACAATAATTGAGATATGATGTACCATTAATGAGCATTACTCTTAGTTATTTTTGTAAACAAACACATGTGCTTGAATCAGAGATGATAAAAACAAGTGGGCAGTCCTTAATTGTTTATCTATTGGATAATTTAATAGTTTTATGACCACTGAGGAATTTTTTCAAAGTTACAAAGCCATTTGCATTTTTGTGGAAGATTCCATTAAATGAAGAGGAAAGCAGCATGGATGTAGCTAACTTTTCATCAATACCAAAAGAAATAAATTAGTTATTTGCAATGGAATTTATTTCAAAATATCTAATGTATAATTTTCATTTAGTAAAATCCAACTAAAAGGGGAGAATACACATAATGAGCAAACCAAGGTTCCAGGTGATTCCTGTTATAATTAGTGGTTCACGTCTGGTCAGTGGAGGTGGAGTTTTGACATTATCAGTAGGCAGTTAACCTCAAGCTATGTCATGCAGAGTGATGTAACTTCTCCCGCCAATTTCCTGTGTTTACTGCACAGGGTGTGAAATTTCCAGCTATATTTAGAGTTTGTGTGAAGAAATTCTATCTTTCTGGTCAAATCATTGTTGATTTATGATTCAAGGTCAATCCTTAAGTGTTCCCATAGCACATTTGTGACTTATTAAAAAACATGGGGTATCGGTACCAAGAATAAGATTACAACTTTTGGGATTTTCCCACTACAATTTTTGACATAAAATGTCGACTTTGAATGAAATTAGCTCCTGCATTGGTAACGGATTTATGATAGAATTAATAGAACAAATTCTACACACAATTAAAGTGGATGAAATCTTATGAAGTCAGGCTTTATGCACATAATGGGGCTTTAAGAGAGATTGAAACATCACAGGAAAAATCTGAGACATGGTTTTGGAGGTCATGCTGCAGAGGAGGCGCGACCCATTGGTGTCGTATCCAATAATTTGCATGTTACGCAACCGGAAATCGGTCTCTGTAATTTATTGATAGATATCTATATATGAATGGAATTTACATAAGAATGTTTGGGTTGAATGTTAAATGTGATCATCTGCAATTTTCGAGAGGAACATTTTGTTGCCATCTTTTTTTTGCATTCATAGCGTCCTCAATCGATCAACATTAAAAATGAACATTTGTAATATCTGGTGGAGACATTTCCTATCCTTTTTAGTATGACATAGATCAATTATAGTGCTTCCTATATGTCCTTATGTTTCCTTTACGCCACAATTGACCTTGAAAAATCCCCCAATGTTTCGTGATTTGCGTGTATCAAACAGCTCCTGTGTCAATTTGAATCCATAGAATATCATATTTTAGCCTTTTTAATAGTGATTATGTGATTTCACAGTAAAACATATTGAGGATCACTTGAACTTTATGATCTCAATACTTGTATACAAATATATAATAAACAAAATATATGATAAAAAAAAGTACAAGTATTGTCACTAAGTATTGTCCAAGTATTGTTACCTGTATTTTACCTGAGAACTAATTAGTGCATATTTTGTATATGATTTTTATAAGAATGTGTTAGTATTGTTGCGTGACTAAATGTAATTACGTTTACTGATCTTTAATAATTATGATAAATGTTGTAGATGTGTATTGCAGAGACATGTTTGTGTAATAACTAAACTATAATCGTTTTTCTATGAAAAAATGTCAAATAAGTGAAAAATAATTATGTATTTGGACAATTAATTATGATTCTTTAAATAAAAACACAATTTCATTAAAACTCCATAACAGAACAGAAAACAATTCATAATCATAGAGTTCAACCTTTTTTTTGGGGAAAAAATAACAATACTTGTACACTTTTTTTTTATACATGTATTGCTGACAATACTTGTATACAAGTATTGCGATCATAAAGTTCAAGATATCTCATATTGAAAATAAATTTAGACAGCTGGATAAATTCACGTTTAATTTTTGTAGCGAGATGTTTTCACTTCAAAGTTCATTTTAAAACTGAATCGTAAACATCCGGTTATCGATAATATACTTGCTATGTGCGTGTCGTGTGCAAAGCGTCGCGCCTCCTCTGGTCATGCTGTGTTGATTAAGATATTGTAGAAAGTTCTACCATTTGAATAAACATGAAACAGCTAATTTTGGTCACATAAAAGTGCACACATCAAGTTTTTGCAACTAATTGCATAATAATTAATTAAGTAATTGTTGCATAATCATAATATTATAATCAGTGGAAAGATATATCTTCTTTCAAATGGTACCTCATTTATTAATTTTGATGCAATATTGGAGGGAAAAAATCTTTGCATAGTGCTACCTTGAATGATGACTGTGCCTTCTGTTTGGTACTTTTGACATTTTTAGTAGTTTTAATGTGGAATGAACTAATATTGAGGAATTTTTCCAAAGTTACAAAGTCATTTGCATTTTTGTGGAAGATTCCATTAAATGAAGGGGAAAGCAGCATGGATAACTTTTCTTCAATATCAAAGGAAATAAATTAGTTATTTGCAATGGAATTTATTTCAAAATATCTAATGCAGGGGCGGAACCCGGGGGGGGGGGGGGGGGGGGCGTCTGAAATTGGAAAAAATATGATTTTTTTGGCGTAAAATCGTGATTTTTCACACGAAATACCCCCAAAATTTTCGCGCCTCCTCCGTTCGGCGCAATTTTTTTAAGTGCACCTCCCTAGCTTGAAATCCTGGATCCGTCCCTGTAATGTATACTTTGGTTTTGGTATATGTTGCTCTTAGACATATTATTTGCAAAACAGTTTCTCGGATATCTGATAGAATTAATAGAACAAATTCTACACACAATTAAAGTTGGTGAAATCTTATGAAGTCAGGTTGTATATACATGTACACATAATGGGGCATGTTGTAAAACATGGTGTGGAGTCTGGAGTCTTTTTTGGAGTGGAGTTTGGAGTCATTTTTGGAGTCGATTTCAAATTCAATATTGCCCATATATAACAATACAAAATAGACACAAAAAAGGAGTAATGAACTAAAAATAGTTGGAGGTCGTCTCTCCTCAGTTCTAACATAGATGACCCATGATTGAATATATTGTTGTTATTTAGATTTGGAAGGCGTCTTACCTATATAGGTAATTGCACCTTGTACCTATATCCTAATATATTCACATGAATATAATATTTTAATTATATTTATGAAGGAATTGAATACTTTGTTTTAAAGATTCAAAGTATAATGAATATATCAGTTCAATATTGACAAGTGATTCAGTAAAAAAGTACCACGATGGAGGTATCATTGAGAAAGTTTTAATGTCCTATGTCCAGATGGTTAGATCATATTGTTATTTTATTACAAATGATGTGTAATAAGGAAATCAACCAACCATGATCATGAGTTTAACTGTCTCAATCTGGTCAGGGAGAATAACCTTTGTATGTCAGTACATTTAGTATCCAACAGATTTATGACCCTTAATTAAGATTTTTGTTGTGTTGTGAGAAATGATTAGTGTGATGATTTCTGTTTGTCTTAGCAACTGTAATCAGCAGTTGGAAATTGATATGTTAAGAGCTAACTCTTGAAAAAGACAATTATAGAATATTTTCGTTGACATATGCATATGAATATCTGTGTTGATATATCATACTACATGTAATAAAAGTTTAATATTTGTACAATGATGAACCACTAGAGTGATAATTAAATATTACAGCAATGCCATGATAATTCGAATTTTCTATTATCATTAGGTTATGTAATAGCCATCCTGGTTTGACCAACCATGGATGTATAAATCCATATAGGTGGGTTATACATCTATGGACCAACAAAGTTTTCATGGGAGACAAATTTTGATTCCTTTCTATAGTCGATTTTGGAGCTACTATTTGGTACATTTTCCCCCCAAGTGTTCAATGCGTTGTGATACACAGATGTCATTTGATATTATTTTTAAATTAAAAAATATATCGGCAAACGAGAAACCTGTATACTAAAACTATTTATAAAACCATCACATCTTACTATACTATTATTAGTATATATGTTCGCTTATCTAAATTTGGCCTAGGTTATACTACCATACATTAGTTTTGAGGAAACGTAAGACTATAGTTATTATAGCTTCCCATTAGATACCGGTAATAGCAAACCCGCAAAATAATAGCACCCACCCCTTTTTGTGGAAAATTCAAATGATCTACCCACTAAAATGTCAGAACAGAATTATATTGCTTCCTGCACATCTACATACTATGTCAGTTTGGTCAAATTGACCCAACCAGTTTCAGAGAAGTTGCACTTATAAAAGTTAAAATTAAATTATCTCCCCTGAAAAACCTCAGAACAGAACCATATTGTCTCATGAACATTTTGATACATGCAATGTACTTTATTTGTAAAAAAAAATAGATAAATTTCCACCGACTGGTTTCAGAGGAATTGAGGTGACAGTCCAGTGCCTGTATCATTGGTAATAAGTACAAATTAAATCATCTCCCTTTGGAACTTAGGAATGGAACTATATTGTTTCGTGCACATCTGCATGTACTTCCCTTTGTGCTCAGTTTGATCGTATTCCAACAAGCAGTTTAGGAAGCCTTTTGATGGACAGACAGACCGACGGACATATTCAGAAATATACAATCCCTGAACTTTATTAGGAAGTGAGCAATAAAAGCAAATGTGTCTGATAAACAAGAGTTAATGACCCCATAACTTGAACTTCACAGTAAGGAAGACATCTAAAATTGTTAAGTATGGTCACTCCTGATTTTGTTTATATCAGGATTTTATGAAACCTGCTTTGATTGATTAAGCATTATGAAGTAAATAAAAATTTAAAAAGAAAAAATATAGGTCCTTGTGCTTTTTCCAAGATATAAGACGTTGAAACCGAACTCCTGTGGATTTTTCCTTAACTTAATATGTGGATGGTTATTGGTCTCAAAAACAAGAAAAATTTATCAAAGATTTTATGATTTATTTCTCAGTACCCCTTAATGATCTAAAGAACACATTTATGCAATAAAATAATGGGTCAGTGTGCAATTTGTTTCCCCCGTTTACATGGATGAAGGATAAAACCAGAGAAGTTTGAAAATCTTAACTACATTTTAAAAACATGAAGAGTGACCATTCTTAACATTCTTACATTGTGATTACTAATTTACATGTTTTCGTATCATAATAGGTTACTTTAGTAAGTTACTAACAATGATTTAAATACCAAGGCTGTTCTGTTTTCGTATCATTATAGGTTACTTTAGTAAGTTATTAACAATGATTTAAATACCAAGGCTGTTCTGTTTTCGTATCATTATAGGTTACTTTAGTAAGTTACTAACAATGATTTAAATACCAAGGCTGTTCTGTTTTCGTATCATTATAGATTACTTTAGTAAGTTACTAACAATGATTTAAATACCAAGGCTGTTCTATTTTAGTATCATTATGGGTTACTTTAGTAAGTTACTAACAATGATTTAAATACCAAGGCTGTTCTGTTTTCGTATCATTATAGGTTACTTTAGTAAGTTACTAACAATGATTTAAATACCAAGGCTGTTCTGTTTTCGTATCATTATAGATTATTTTAGTAAGTTACTAACAATGATTTAAATACCAAGGCTGTTCTATTTTAGTATCATTATGGGTTACTTTAGTAAGTTATTAACAATGATTTAAATACCAAGGCTGTTCTGTTTTCGTATCATTATAGGTTACTTTAGTAAGTTACTAACAATGATTTAAATACCAAGGCTGTTCTGTTTTCGTATCATTATGGGTTACTTTAGTAAGTTACTAACAATGATTTAAATACCAAGGCTGTTCTGTTTTTGTATCATTATAGGTTACTTTAGTAAGTTACTAACAATGATTTAAATACCAAGGCTGTTCTGTTTTCGTATCATTATAGGTTACTTTAGTAAGTTATTAACAATGATTTAAATACCAAGGCTGTTCTGTTTTCGTATCATTATAGGTTACTTTAGTAAGTTACTAACAATGATTTAAATACCAAGGCTGTTCTGTTTTCGTATCATTATAGATTACTTTAGTAAGTTACTAACAATGATTTAAATACCAAGGCTGTTCTGTTTTCGTATCATTATAGGTTACTATAGTAAGTTATTAACAATGATTTAAATACCAAGGCTGTTCTGTTTTCGTATCATTATAGGTTACTTTAGTAAGTTACTAACAATGATTTAAATACCAAAGCTGTTCTGTTTTCGTATCATTATAGATTACTTTAGTAAGTTACTAACAATGATTTAAATACCAAGGTTGTTCTGTTTTCGTATCATTATAGGTTACTTTAGTAAGTTACTAACAATGATTTAAATACCAAGGTTGTTCTGTTTTCGTATCATTATAGGTTACTTTAGTAAGTTACTAACAATGATTTAAATACCAAGGCTGTTCTATTTTAGTATCATTATGGGTTACTTTAGTAAGTTACTAACAATGATTTAAATACCAAGGCTGTTCTGTTTTCGTATCATTATAGGTTACTTTAGTAAGTTACTAACAATGATTTAAATACCAAGGCTGTTCTATTTTAGTATCATTATAGGTTACTTTAGTAAGTTATTAACAATGATTTAAATACCAAGGCTGTTCTGTTTTCGTATCATTATAGGTTACTTTAGTAAGTTACTAACAATGATTTAAATACCAAGGCTGTTCTGTTTTCGTATCATTATAGGTTACTTTAGTAAGTTATTAACAATGATTTAAATACCAAGGCTGTTCTGTTTTCGTATCATTATAGATTACTTTAGTAAGTTACTAACAATGATTTAAATACCAAGGCTGTTCTGTTTTCGTATCATTATAGGTTACTTTAGTAAGTTACTAACAATGATTTAAATACCAAGGCTGTTCTGTTTTCGTATCATTATAGGTTACTTTAGTAAGTTACTAACAATGATTTAAATACCAAGGCTGTTCTGTTTTCGTATCATTATAGGTTACTTTAGTAAGTTACTAACAATGATTTAAATACCAAGGCTGTTCTGTTTTCGTATCATTATAGATTACTTTAGTAAGTTACTAACAATGATTTAAATACCAAGGCTGTTCTGTTTTCGTATCATTATAGGTTACTTTAGTAAGTTACTAACAATGATTTAAATACCAAGGCTGTTCTGTTTTCGTATCATTATAGGTTACTTTAGTAAGTTACTAACAATGATTTAAATACCAAGGCTGTTCTGTTTTCGTATCATTATAGGTTACTTTAGTAAGTTACTAACAATGATTTAAATACCAAGGCTGTTCGGTTTTCGTATCATTATAGGTTACTTTAGTAAGTTACTAACAATGATTTAAATACCAAGGCTGTTCTGTTTTCGTATCATTATAGGTTACTTTAGTAAGTTACTAACAATGATTTAAATACCAAGGCTGTTCTATTTTAGTATCATTATAGGTTACTTTAGTAAGTTACTAACAATGATTTAAATACCAAGGCTGTTCGGTTTTCGTATCATTATAGGTTACTTTAGTAAGTTACTAACAATGATTTAAATACCAAGGCTGTTCGGTTTTCGTATCATTATAGGTTACTTTAGTAAGTTACTAACAATGATTTAAATACCAAGGCTGTTCTGTTTTCGTATCATTATAGGTTACTTTAGTAAGTTACTATCAATGATTTAAATACCAAGGCTGTTCTGTTTTCGTATCATTATAGGTTACTTTAGTAACTTACTAACAATGATTTAAATACCAAGGCTGTTCTGTTTTTGTATCATTATAGGTTACTTTAGTAAGTTACTAACAATGATTTAAATACCAAGGCTGTTCTGTTTTCGTATCATTATAGGTTACTTTAGTAAGTTACTAACAATGATTTAAATACCAAGGCTGTTCTGTTTTCGTATCATTATAGGTTACTTTAGTAAGTTATTAACAATAATTTAAATACCAAGGCTGTTCTATTTTAGTATCATTATAGGTTACTTTAGTAAGTTACTAACAATGATTTAAATACCAAGGCTGTTCTGTTTTCGTATCATTATAGGTTACTTTAGTAAGTTACTAACAATGATTTAAATACCAAGGCTGTTCGGTTTTCGTATCATTATAGGTTACTTTAGTAAGTTACTAACAATGATTTAAATACCAAGGCTGTTCTGTTTTCGTATCATTATAGGTTACTTTAGTAAGTTACTAACAATGATTTAAATACCAAGGCTGTTCTGTTTTCGTATCATTATAGATTACTTTAGTAAGTTACTAACAATGATTTAAATACCAAGGTTGTTCTGTTTTCGTATCATTATAGGTTACTTTAGTAAGTTACTAACAATGATTTAAATACCAAGGCTGTTCTGTTTTTGTATCATTATAGGTTACGTTAGTAAGTTACTAACAATGATTTAAATACCAAGGCTGTTCTGTTTTCGTATCATTATAGGTTACTTTAGTAAGATACTAACAATGATTTAAATACCAAGGCTGTTCTGTTTTCGTATCATTATAGGTTACTTTAGTAAGTTACTAACAATGATTTAAATACCAAGGCTGTTCTGTTTTCGTATCATTATAGGTTACTTTAGTAAGTTACTAACAATGATTTAAATACCAAGGCTGTTCTGTTTTCGTATCATTATAGGTTACTTTAGTAAGATACTAACAATGATTTAAATACCAAGGCTGTTCTGTTTTCGTATCATTATAGGTTACTTTAGTAAGTTACTAACAATGATTTAAATACCAAGGCTGTTCTGTTTTCGTATCATTATAGGTTACTTTAGTAAGTTACTAACAATGATTTAAATACCAAGGCTGTTCTGTTTTCGTATCATTATAGGTTACTTTAGTAAGTTACTAACAATGATTTAAATACCAAGGCTGTTCTGTTTTCGTATCATTATAGGTTACTTTAGTAAGTTACTAACAATGATTTAAATGCCAAGGCTGTTCTGTTTTCGTATCATTATAGGTTACTTTAGTAAGTTACTAACAATGATTTAAATACCAAGGCTGTTCTGTTTTCGTATCATTATAGGTTACTTTAGTAAGTTACTAACAATGATTTAAATACCAAGGCTGTTCTGTTTTCGTATCATTATAGGTTACTTTAGTAAGTTACTAACAATGATTTAAATACCAAGGTTGTGCTGTTTTCGTATCATTATAGGTTACTTTAGTAAGTTACTAACAATGATTTAAATACCAAGGCTGTTCTGTTTTCGTATCATTATAGGTTACTTTAGTAAGATACTAACAATGATTTAAATACCAAGGCTGTTCTGTTTTCGTATCATTATAGGTTACTTTAGTAAGTTACTAACAATGATTTAAATACCAAGGTTGTGCTGTTTTCGTATCATTATAGGTTACTTTAGTAAGATACTAACAATGATTTAAATACCAAGGCTGTTCTGTTTTCGTATCATTATAGGTTACTTTAGTAAGTTACTAACAATGATTTAAATACCAAGGCTGTTCTGTTTTCGTATCATTATAGGTTACTTTAGTAAGTTACTAACAATGATTTAAATACCAAGGCTGTTCTGTTTTTGTATCATTATAGGTTACTTTAGTAAGTTACTAACAATGATTTAAATACCAAGGCTGTTCTGTTTTCGTATCATTATAGGTTACTTTAGTAAGTTACTAACAATGATTTAAATACCAAGGCTGTTCTGTTTTCGTATCATTATAGGTTACTTTAATAAGTTACTAACAATGATTTAAATACCAAGGCTGTTCTGTTTTCGTATCATTATAGGTTACTTTAGTAAGTTACTAACAATGATTTAAATACCAAGGCTGTTCTGTTTTTGTTTCATTATAGGTTACTTTAGTAAGTTACTAACAATGATTTAAATACCAAGGCTGTTCTGTTTTTGTTTCATTATAGGTTACTTTAGTAAGATACTAACAATGATTTAAATACCAAGGCTGTTCTGTTTTTGTATCATTATAGGTTACTTTAGTAAGTTACTAACAATGATTTAAATACCAAGGCTGTTCTGTTTTCGTATCATTATAGGTTACTTTAGTAAGTTACTAACAATGATTTAAATACCAAGGCTGTTCTGTTTTCGTATCATTATAGGTTACTTTAGTAAGTTACTAACAATGATTTAAATACCAAGGCTGTTCTGTTTTCGTATCATTATAGGTTACTTTAGTAAGTTACTAACAATGATTTAAATACCAAGGCTGTTCTGTTTTTGTTTCATTATAGGTTACTTTAGTAAGATACTAACAATGATTTAAATACCAAGGCTGTTCTGTTTTTGTTTCATTATAGGTTACTTTAGTAAGATACTAACAATGATTTAAATACCAAGGCTGTTCTGTTTTTGTATCATTATAGGTTACTTTAGTAAGTTACTAACAATGATTTAAATACCAAGGCTGTTCTGTTTTCGTATCATTATAGGTTACTTTAGTAAGTTACTAACAATGATTTAAATACCAAGGCTGTTCTGTTTTTGTTTCATTATAGGTTACTTTAGTAAGTTACTAACAATGATTTAAATACCAAGCTGTTCTGTTTTCGTATCATTATAGGTTACTTTAGTAAGTTACTAACAATGATTTAAATACCAAGGCTGTTCTGTTTTCGTATCATTATAGGTTACTTTAGTAAGTTACTAACAATGATTTAAATACCAAGGCTGTTCTGTTTTCGTATCATTATAGGTTACTTTAGTAAGTTACTAACAATGATTTAAATACCAAGGCTGTTCTGTTTTCGTATCATTATGGGTTACTTTAGTAAGTTACTAACAATGATTTAAATACCAAGGCTGTTCTGTTTTCGTATCATTATAGGTTACTTTAGTAAGTTACTAACAATGATTTAAATACCAAGGCTGTTCTGTTTTCGTATCATTATAGGTTACTTTAGTAAGTTACTAACAATGATTTAAATACCAAGGCTGTTCTGTTTTCGTATCATTATAGGTTACTTTAGTAAGTTACTAACAATGATTTAAATACCAAGGCTGTTCTGTTTTCGTATCATTATGGGTTACTTTAGTAAGTTACTAACAATGATTTAAATACCAAGGCTGTTCTGTTTTTGTATCATTATAGGTTACTTTAGTAAGTTACTAACAATGATTTAAATACCAAGCTGTTCTGTTTTCGTATCATTATAGGTTACTTTAGTAAGTTACTAACAATGATTTAAATACCAAGGCTGTTCTGTTTTCGTATCATTATAGGTTACTTTAGTAAGTTACTAACAATGATTTAAATACCAAGGCTGTTCTGTTTTCGTATCATTATAGGTTACTTTAGTAAGTTACTAACAATGATTTAAATACCAAGCTGTTCTGTTTTCGTATCATTATAGGTTACTTTAGTAAGTTACTAACAATGATTTAAATACCAAGGCTGTTCTGTTTTCGTATCATTATAGGTTACTTTAGTAAGTTACTAACAATGATTTAAATACCAAGGCTGTTCTGTTTTTGTATCATTATAGGTTACTTTAGTAAGTTACTAACAATGATTTAAATACCAAAGCTGTTCTGTTTTCGTATCATTATAGGTTACTTTAGTAAGTTACTAACAATGATTTAAATACCAAGGCTGTTCTGTTTTCGTATCATTATAGGTTACTTTAGTAAGTTACTAACAATGATTTAAATACCAAGGCTGTTCTGTTTTCGTATCATTATAGGTTACTTTAGTAAGTTACTAACAATGATTTAAATACCAAGGCTGTTCTGTTTTCGTATCATTATAGGTTACTTTAGTAAGTTACTAGCAATGATTTAAATACCAAGGCTGTTCTGTTTTCGTATCATTATAGGTTACTTTAGTAAATTACTAACAATGATTTAACTACCAAGGCTGTTCTGTTTTCGTATCATTATAGGTTACTTTAGTAAGTTACTAACAATGATTTAAATACCAAGGCTGTTCTGTTTTCGTATCATTATAGGTTACTTTAGTAAGTTACTAACAATGATTTAAATACCAAGGCTGTTCTGTTTTCGTATCATTATAGGTTACTTTAGTAAGTTACTAACAATGATTTAAATACCAAGGCTGTTCTGTTTTCGTATCATTATAGGTTACTTTAGTAAGTTACTAACAATGATTTAAATACCAAGGCTGTTCTGTTTTCGTATCATTATAGGTTACTTTAGTAAGTTACTAACAATGATTTAAATACCAAGGCTGTTCTGTTTTCGTATCATTATAGGTTACTTTAATAAGTTACTGACAATGATTTAAATACCAAGGCTGTTCTGTTTTCGTATCATTATGGGTTACTTTAGTAAGTTACTAACAATGATTTAAATACCAAGGCTGTTCTGTTTTGTATCATTATAGGTTACTTTAGTAAGTTACTAACAATGATTTAAATACCAAGGCTGTTCTGTTTTCGTATCATTATAGGTTACTTTAGTAAGTTACTAACAATGATTTAAATACCAAGGCTGTTCTGTTTTCGTATCATTATAGGTTACTTTAGTAAGTTACTAACAATGATTTAAATACCAAGGCTGTTCTGTTTTCGTATCATTATGGGTTACTTTAGTAAGTTACTAACAATGATTTAAATACCAAGGCTGTTCTGTTTTCGTATCATTATAGGATACTTTAGTAAGTTACTAACAATGATTTAAATACCAAGGCTGTTCTGTTTTCGTATCATTATAGGTTACTTTAGTAAGTTACTGCCAATGATTTAAATACCAAGGCTGTTCTGTTTTCGTATCATTATGGGTTACTTTAGTAAGTTACTAACAATGATTTAAATACCAAGGCTGTTCTGTTTTCGTATCATTATAGGATACTTTATTAAGTTACTAACAATGATTTAAATACCAAGGCTGTTCTGTTTTCGTATCATTATGGGTTACTTTAGTAAGTTACTAACAATGATTTAAATACCAAGGCTGTTCTGTTTTCGTATCATTATAGGATACTTTATTAAGTTACTAACAATGATTTAAATACCAAGGCTGTTCTGTTTTCGTATCATTATAGGTTACTTTAGTAAGATACTAACAATGATTTAAATACCAAGGCTGTTCTGTTTTCGTATCATTATGGGTTACTTAATAAGTTACTAACAATGATTTAAATACCAAGGCTGTTCTGTTTTGTATCATTATAGGTTACTTTAGTAAGTTACTAACAATGATTTAAATACCAAGGCTGTTCCTTTTTTCGTATCGTTATGGGTTACTTTAGTAAGTTACTAACAATGATTTAAATACCAAGGCTGTTCTGTTTTCGTATCATTATAGGTTACTTTAGTAAGTTACTAACAATGATTTAAATACCAAGGCTGTTCTGTTTTCGTATCATTATGGGTTACTTAATAAGTTACTAAAAATGATTTAAATACCAAGGCTGTTCTGTTTTCGTATCATTATGGGTTACTTTAGTAAGTTACTAACAATGGCTTAAATACCAAGCCTGTTCTGTTTTCGTATCATTATAGGTTACTTTAGTAAGTTACTAACAATGATTTAAATACCAAGGCTGTTCTGTTTTCGTATCATTATGGGTTACTTTAGTAATTTACTAACAATGATTTAAATACCAAGGCTGTTCTTTTTTCGTATCATTATAGGTTACTTTAGTAAGTTACTAACAATGATTTAAATACCAAGGCTGTTCTGTTTTCGTATCATTATGGGTTACTTTAGTAAGTTACTAACAATGATTTAAATACCAAGGCTGTTCTGTTTTCGTATCATTATAGGTTACTTTAGTAAGTTACTAACAATGATTTAAATACCAAGGCTGTTCTGTTTTCGTATCATTATGGGTTACTTTAGTAAGTTACTAACAATGATTTAAATACCAAGGCTGTTCTGTTTTGGTTTATAGTGTTGGACCATATTAAACTCATTTATTTTATTTTTAATTCTTGACTATAAGTTCTCTAAGGAACTCATGTTTTCGAAGCCATATTTTAAAAATAAAATGTGAAAGTTTTTTGCCCACTCAAAGACCAGACTTTAGCGGCACTGATGTTAAGCAAGTCACTATCAATATCCACAGTTCAAGAGGGGGCAGGGTGGCTTATTTTCTGACATAAGCCAATAATTTATGTTTTAATCGTTAACGAGAAGATTAGGTTACCATCATTTGCAAAGCAGTAAAATATTCTTACAGATTGATGACTTACTATTCATCCCTTCAGAATTTTTGCTTATTTACTTAAAAACTGCCATAGATTTTAATGTAGTCAATCCGTCAGATAATACCTTCAACAGGCAAAAGATTATAATCACTATTTTTGTAAATGAAACAAAATACATTTTTGAAAAGAATTAAAAAAAAAACACTCCAAGCTTGACTCCAAAAATGACTCCAAAGGTGACTCCAGACTCCACTCCAAAATAAACTCCAGACTCCACTCCATGTTTTAAATGTACAAATATTAAACTTTTATTACATGTAGTATGATATATCAACACAGATATTCATATGCATATGTCAACGAAAATATTCTATAATTGTCTTTTTCAAGAGTTAGCTCTTATCATATCAATTTCCAACTGCTGATTACAGTTGCTAAGACAAACAGAAATCATCACACTAATCATTTCTCACAATACAAAAAAAAATCTTAATTAAGGGTCATAAATCTGTTGGATACTAAATGTACTGACATACAGAGGTTATTCTCCCTGACCAGATTGAGACAGTTAAGCTCATGATCATGGCTGGTTGATTTCCTTATTACACGTCATTTGTAATAAAATACCGGGTAGCAATATGATCTAATCATCTGGACACAGGACATTAAAACTTTCTCGATGGTACCATGTACCTCCATCATGGTACTTTTTTACTGAATCACTTGTCAATATTGAACTGATATATTCATTATACTTTGAATCTTCAAAACAGAGGATTCAATTCCTTCATAAATATAATTAAAATATTTATATTCATGTGAATATATTAAGATATAGGTACAAAGATCAATTACCTATATAGGTAAGACGCATTCCAAATCTAAATAACAACAATATATTCAATATGTGTTCAATAGAACCATAGATGGATCATGATCTATGTTAGAACTGAGGAGAGACGACCTCCAACTATTTTTAATTCATTGCTCCTTGTTTGTGTCTATTTTGTATTGTTATATATGGGCAATATTGAATTTAAAATCGACTCCAAAAATGACTCCAAAAATGACTCCAAACTCCACTCCAAAACTGACTCCAAACTCCACTCCAAAAAAGACTCCAGACTCCACTCCATGTTTTACAACATGCCACATATGGGGCTTTAAGAGAGATTGAAACATCACAGGAAAAATCTGAGACACGGTTTTGGAGGTCATGCTGTGTTGATAAAGAAATTGTAAAAAGTTTTACCATTTGAATAAACATGAAACAGCTAATTTCTTCTTTGAAATGGTACCTCATTTGTTAATTTTGATGCAATATTAAGAAAGTTACAGCTGTTTTCAGATGGAAGATTGGAGGAAAGAAATCTTTGTATAGTGCTTCGAAACCTAGACAGCATCCTTTCCTGCATTTGTTGAAGAACCAAGATTATGCATAGTGACAGTTCTTAAAGAATATATTCAAAGAACTGAAAAACTTCGTAAAAGTCAAAAACTTTTTGTTACATATACGAAACCTTATAATCAACCAGCAATATCAACTTCAAGTAATTGGATTAAACTTGTGCTACAACTTGCTGGAGTCAATGTTAAGTTGTTTAAAACCCATAGTACTAGATCAGCAAGTACGTCAGCTGCCCTTAAGTTGCCGTAAATACTATATTGAAGTCTGCGGGATAGACAAATGAGTCTATATTCAGAAATTTTTATAATAGACCAGTTACTGTTCAAGAATATAATGAAAATTATAGTGTACGCTTGCTTCGTGGACAGAAAGATAAATGATGTCATTATATATTTATAGCTAGCAACGAAATATATGTAAATTCGTAGACTGTATACTGATAAAACAATGGCAGACGATCACGACAAACAGAAAAAAAGATAGAATTAAACAAACAGCCGACTGTATACTGATAAAACAATGGCAGACGATAGTTGCGTGTTTTAGAAGTTATTTCCAGAAAAATCACTGAGGCGAAACAATTTACTCAATTTGTTATAAGATTGAACGCAATACTTGTAGATTATTACATGATATTTTCCATATCGGCCCTGGTATCATCCCGAGACTTCCATATCGGCCTTGGTATCATCTTAATAGTTCGACCATCAATGAAGTTTAATGGTAATTTGTGTGTGATTGACTACATTAAAGACAAAGTATCTTTTCCGTTTCAAAATGGTGGTATATGAAAACTCATAAACCCTGTGTACTTCGACGTCAGGTTTCGAAGGTCAAGGTAAACAAAGCATGGCGTTTAACGCCACTTTCACCACTATTTCAGTTATATCGTGGCGGTCAGTTTTATTGGAAGAGGAAACCGGAATATCCAGGGAAAACCACCGACCTGCCGCAAATCACTGACAAACGTCATCACATAATGTTGTATCGAGTACACCTCGCCATGAGTTGGATTCCAACTCACAACATTGGGGGTGAGAAGCACTAATTGCATAGGTAGTTGTAAATCCAACAACCATGCGATCTCGACGACAACAGCCCTCTGGTTCACACAATAGGCTTGACCTAATACAAAGACATGTACTCACACATTTTGTATGTAATGGGTAATATATTGATTCCAGGGGCGGATCCAGGATTTCAAGTTAGGGGGGCGCACTTAAAAAATTTGCGCCGAGCGGAGGGAGGCGCGGAAATATTTGGGGTATTTCGTGTGAAAAATCACGATTTTACGCCAAAAAATCATATTATTTCCAATTGCGGAGGGAGGCGCGAAAAATTTTGGAGTATTTCGTGTGAAAAATTACGGTTTTACGCCAAAAAATAATATTTTTTCCAATTTTAGGGGGGGCTCCCCCCCTGGATCCGCCCCTGGATTCTTAAATTTTGTCTTTCCTGATCTTGTATTGTATCAGAAGTGACTGCTCGTTACTTTTTTCTGGTAAATACGCTCGTTTCGTTTGTATGCACGTCAAATGTTACCAACATCAGGTATCTTGACCCCCTACATGTAGCACATTCATAGAACAATATGAGAAGGGTTGATTTCTTCAAAATGTCAAGAAATAAATGAATTTATATCGTGTTAATATATATACCATAGAAAACAACGCATAATGAACGCTAATGTTCTATTCATTTATGTAAAAACTGAATCGATTTTGAGGTTTGTCATTTTTGAAGTCTGTTTGAACATTAAGTTTTATTTGCTGGAATCAATAGCTTTGTCTCTCAGATATTCACGGTCCGATATCAGAAAAGATGATTCATATGTTTATGACTACATAAATTGTATACTATATTTAGAACAATTAAAACATACAAAAAATCGTTCATTTCGTGAGAGTCACTAGTGAAACGTTGTTTTTTTTAATTTGAAATTCATTACATATTTTCAGTTTTTGATACGGGTTAGGGTTAGGGTCATGATGTTTAACGCCACTTTCAACAATATTTCAGTTATATCGACATGCCACAAGTCACTGACAAACTTTATCACATAATGTAATATCGAATATACTTGGCCATGAGCGGGATTTGAACTCCGATAACTTTAGTGGTGATAGGCACTGATTGCATAGGTAGTTGTAAATCCAACTACCATTCGATCACGACCATGAAGGCCCCTGTTTTAGATACAGCATATTCAAATGTGTAATATCACATACAATGATAAGAGTTGTTTTACTTGCAGTATTGTGTTGCTTCTTATGTACACCTTTAACAATGACTATAGTAATCTAAAAATTAATTATTATTTATTCCTACAATATATTTCGCAATGTGTTGGAAAAATAGCTCTTTTTGAGTGAGTGAGTGAGTGAGTGAGTGAGTGAGTGAGTCAGTCAGTCAGTCAGTCAGTCAGTCAGTCAGTCAGTGAGTGAGTCAGTGAGTCAGTGAATGAGTGAGTGAGTGAGTGAGTGAGTGAGTGAGTGAGTGAGTGAGTGAGTGAGTGAGTGAGTGAGTGAGTGAGTGAGTGAGTGAGTGAGTGAGTGAGTGAGTGAGTGAGTGAGTGAGTGAGTGAGTGAGTGAGTGAGTGAGTGAGTGAGTGAGTGAGTGAGTGAGTGAGTGAGTGAGTGAGTGAGTGAGTGAGTGAGTGAGTGAGTGAGTGAGTGAGTGAGTGAGTGAGTGAGTGAGTGAGTGAGTGAGTGAGTGAGTGAGTGAGTGAGTCAATCAGTCAGTCAGTCAGTCAGTCAGTCAGTCAGTCAATCAGTCAGTCAGTCAATCAGTCAATCAGTCAGTCAGTCAGTCAGTCAGTCAGTCAGTCAATCAGTCAGTCAGTCAGTCAGTCAGTCAGTCAGTCAATCAGTCAATTAGTCAGTCAGTCAGTCAGTCAGTCAGGCAAAAATGAGAAACATTTCAGCCATATCGTGTCATTTGATGGGATGATAATGATGTCTGCTCTGTATTGAACTAGCACGCTTAGAATGATTTTCAGTGTTAGATGACTGAAACAACAGTCCGCTACTAGACATATCGCTCCACTCAGACACATTATCCCCATTCAGAACCAGCCAGTCTTTGGTCTTACTCGCTCATACTGCGTGTTTAGCGGAAAAACAGCAAATACCAATTTTATTGTCTTTGGTTTGACCCGACCGGGGCTCGAACCCACGATCTACCATACTCGAGGCATGCACGCTAATCGTTAAACAAGATTGAATAACGCTAATCACATACAGTGATACACGCTTTATTGAATATGTAATAGTGTTGGCTGATATAGAGGTTGATGCGAATTTGCAACCCGATATGACTTTTAATAGTCCGGGAAATGAATATTGACCTCTGCCTGCGGCCTCGGTCAACATTGACTTTTTGGTTCATTAAAACTAATACATGTTTTGTATCGACTTCTTCTAAACACTATCATTGTATAATATCTGAATGTAAATAGTAAAGTCAACATTTGTTAGTATTTGTGTTATTTTAATAGATGTTTTGCTGATTTAATTATTGCTATTTACTTAGGGCCATAAGCTTATGGACCGATAGGTCAACCTTGAAATATTACATGGACTGATACCAACAAAGTCAGATGGAGATATATAAAAAAACACGAATTAAAAAATATTTTCAAAACTATATCTACATATTATCTCAATTTTTGGAGGGGCCTGGGTGGCTCAATGAGGTAGATAGTTGGATTACTTAACAACTCACACAAGCCTATCATCAATAAGCCGTGGTTTCGCGCTCGGCTTTGTAAATTGCAAAAAGGGTGCACTCGACTCGCAGCCGCAAATGATGAAGCTTACCAGTTGCTTGCCCATGCACGGTCGGTGGTTCTCTCCAGCTACTCCGGCTTCTTCCACCACTAAATCTGGTCGCCATGATATAGCTGAAATATTGCTGAAAGTGGCGTTAAACACAATAAAATCAATCAATCAGTCGATCAAATTTTGGATATCTTTAATTTATTTGACCGAATTAACAAGCGGGGTCACTGTCTCAACAAAAATGGACATAATTTCTCGGAGGGGTTTGCAACCGGCAACGGAGAAAGTAGGTCCTACGTCTATGTCAAGGGTTCCCTCGCGAATGCGTAAGACGATGTATAACGAATGGGGTTTTTTTCAATTAAGAATTGAATGCATTTTTTGGGAGTTTTATTGGCGTGTAAAAGCGTGGACCGAAGCACACTTTGTATGAATCGCGCTAGCGCTTCATACAAAATATGTACCTCGGTCCAAGCTTTTACACGCCTATAAAACTACAAAAAAATGCGTTCAATTCTTATAATTACATTTAAATCACACCAACATTTAATATAGTTGAATTTTTCGTTGTGAATTTTATTTGTGTTATATTATTTGCTGTTGGAAATTACTACGCCATTGATTGTTTACATCTGACGTCGTCATGGAGGCACGTGCAATGTTCGGGTTTGAGTTTTATTGGGATGTAAAACATCACTTTTATAATCATGTGACCACTTCATAACCAATCATAATGTAACATTTCAATGAAAAACGGAAGTAACGTAATTATTCTAGAAACAAACAAATAATGACGTTTAATATGAAACAATACTAAACAACAACGCCTTAGCCCCCCAAAAAATCAATTGAATTCTTGGTAAAAACAGACAATAATCAACGCATTCGAGTGTATAAGGTTTTCTTATAGAGATTTATATGCTTTGGTTGTGTACACGAAATGTTTAAGCATTTAATGAAAAATATCTATCCACAAGATTGAAAAGGTTGTCAAGGATTGCATTAAGCAAATAATATTTGATTTGATTTATTTGATTTGTTGTGTTTAACGCCACTTTCAGCAATATTTCAGCTATATCATGGCGACTAGTTTTAGTGGTGGAAGAAGCCGGAGTACCCGGAGAGAGCCACCGACCATATGAGCAAGCAACTGGTAAACTTTATCACTTACGGCTGCTAATCGAGTGCAAATAATAATAATAATAATAATCAAATAATAATAATATTAATAATAATAATAATAATATGATGATGATAATAATAATAATATAATAATAATGATAATAATATGTACTCGACGTCCCTAAATTAGTTTTGCGTTGCCTTGCACTACAAGGATAAAAATCTATCTTTTTTCATTTAATATGTACTTTCCAATTTCTACTTTGCGTGACAAACCCTTTTATCGTTATAACTACCGGTAATTCAATAAAAATACCTACCCAATTTATTAAATAATTCTCCAGTTTGAAATATAATCATCCGATTACAAGATTTCCTCCATACAAATTGTTCTTTCTTGTAAGCCGATTTTGAAATAATCAGACTTCGATTCAGTATTTAAAAAATAAAGTATTATTACTAATTGCTATGATTGAACTTAAATACGATATTAACACATACCCTCTCCAGTTTCACACAATATTATGAAAAATAATATACACTTTGAGATTACACGAAACATATATATATATCAGCTACTATGGCGATTTTTGTTTTCCTATTAATTCATAGAAATGTGTCACCAATATTCACAGATTCTCACAACAATAGTTTTTCCAATTCAATACCAAACGTTGAAAGCTACATGTCGTTAACTTCACCTGAGACTGTGATAAAAATCATTTTAACATTCAATATTTAACAATCGGTATACGTAATAAAGGGTTCCACGAGGATTTCTTCATATGTTAGAAGAATTGATCCGTATATTCTCCTTAGTCGATCGATATTGACTCCGTCTTTTATATTATTCACCTAGCTGCGTATTATTTTCGCGGAAACGGATATTGGAGGAAGTAATAACGTAGACGGTTCATGTTTTAAAATCATTAAGGGGGAAAAGATGCCCCTTTACAACAATGAAAAGAAAACTGGTTCGCTTTTAATCGTTCTGTTTATGGACACAATCAATATTGATGCAGATTTAATTGTTTGAACACGGTGCACATATCCTTTCTAGCTTTAAGATATCAAATCTTACACACATATATTGTCATATTGAATCATTATCCATTTTTCTGCAATTTTATTTTTCACATCAACCCAGAAATCAAAATAAAATAATGACCGTTTCGTCTATGCAATGCGGGAACGGGAACTATTTTCCTGCATTACCTGGCAACGTCAACAGGATATATATTTTTTTAATTAATTTGCACTCTTTTTTTGAAATCATTTTTTATGTTACCATGATGATTATTTTATTTTAATCTCAAAATATTTTTAGCTTCAAATATCAAAATACGACTTGACACGAAACTTATTGATTATAAACTTCCATAATTAAAGTTAGGGTTATGGTGTTTAACGCCACTTTCAACAATATTTCAGTTTTATATCGTGGCGGTCGATTTTATTGGTGGGGGAAAGCGTAGTACCCGGAGAAAACCACAGACCTGTCGCGAATCACTAACTAACTTTATCACATAATGTTGTATCGAGTACACCTCGCCTGAGCGGGATTCGAACTCACAACGTTAGTGGTGATATGCACTGATTGCATAGGTGGTTGTAAATCCAACTAATATACGATGACGACGACAACAGCCCCTCCATAATTAAGACCACATCGGTAATATAATGGTTTTACATAAAATAATATAATCCTCGCCTCGAGTGCAGCAGTTCGTTGATATGAGTTCGGCGGTTGGTTCAATCCAGAACAATAAATTTGTTATGTATTGCCTCTCCGCTAAGAAAGCATCATAAAAGAGCAGGATAATGTGTTCGAGTAAAGCGACATATCTACCAGCAGACTGTTGTTTAAATCAGCTAGTGCTATAATGTGTTCGAGTAAAGCGACATATATCTACCAGCGGACTGTTGTTTAAATCAGCTAGTGCTATAATGTGTTCGAGTAAAGCGACATATATCTATCTACCAGCGGACTGTTGTTTAAATCAGCTAGTGCTATAATGTGTTCGAGTAAAGCGACATATATCTACCAGCGGACTGTTGTTTAAATCAACTAGTGCTATAATGTGTTCGAGTAAAGCGACATATATCTATCTACCAGCGGACTGTTGTTTAAATCAGCTAGTGCTATAATGTGTTCGAGTAAAGCGACATATATCTACCAGCGGACTGTTGTTTAAATCAGCTAGTGCTATAAAAATCCAGCTAAGCGCAAAGCGGCCACCATTATCATCTCATCGAATGTAACTTGTTCTCGTAAAAAAAATAGCTGACAAATTGCTCATTTGGCGTTAATCAACAATCGCCCACTCACTCCATAATGATGACGTAAGATTGAAAGACCAACGACTTACGCACTGAATTGGAGGGATGATGGTTATGGCGTTTAAAGCTACTTTCAACAATATTTCAGTTATATCGTGGTGATCAGTTTTATTGGTGGAGGAAACCGGAGTACCAAGAGAAAATCACCGACCTGCCGCACACTGAATTGAATTTTAAAGTAGAAGCTCACTATTTACAATTGCAGTCAATAGGTAAACATGTCGCTCTACTCATACACATTACTCTGATTTCTAGCCGACCAACCTTTGCTCCTACTCCGTAATCTGTGTACTGATATCGGTTCACATGCAGGTTTCAACCCCAGAGCTGTCCTGTACATTCCCAGGCGACGAATATGGAATGACATCTGAATGGGTGGTTGTTGGGTTATAATACAGAAAGTCTGACAATGGACAATAGTGAATGTCGTCATTAAGCGCTAAGCATTAAGATCCTCTGTGTAGACTTTGAAAATGAGTTGGCACAAAAGGCTTTTTTCTTCCATCACTACCCACCTCTCCATCTTTTTCCAATGGACGTCAAAATGTGACTCATATATAGAAAAAAAATGGAATTACGACCTCGACTTGAGTAATACATTTACTTAACAATGGCACTGTATAGTAGTCTAGCTTTCCAATTTTTCGATGCCTAGTCAAGGTCGCAAATCCGCAAGTTTTTAATCAGGTCAAATCCGTAGATCTATAGTCACAGTCACAAAAAGACCATAAGAATTACGGTTCAGCAACTAGTTTTATATAGTCCAGTCCTGTAAAATTCTTTTTGTACGAGTTATTTCCCTTGCAACGGACGAAGCGATACTCGGTCTAGCTAGAGCCAAAGAACTGATAACAAGTTCACCTCCTGTTTTTAGTGAGGCTCTCTATACCCAATCTTACGTTTTCTGTGTAATGTTTTGTCGTCCATTGTAAGTCCACCTCCGGTTTTTAGTGAGGCTCTCTATACCCAATCTTACGTTTTCTGTGTAATGTTTTGTCGTCCATTGTAAGTCCACCTCCGGTTTTTAGTGAGGCTCTCTATACCCAATCTTACGTTTTCTGTGTAATGTTTTGTCGTCCATTGTAAGTTCACCTCCGGTTTTTAGTGAGGCTCTCTATACCCAATCTTACGTTTTCTGTGTAATGTTTTGTCGTCCATTGTAAGTTCACCTCCGGTTTTTAGTGAGGCTCTCTATACCCAATCTTACGTTTTCTGTGTAATGTTTTGTCGTCCATTGTAAGTTCACCTCCGGTTTTTAGTGAGGCTCTCTATACCCAATCTTACGTTTTCTGTGTAATGTTTTGTCGTCCATTGTAAGTTCACCTCCGGTTTTTAGTGAGGCTCTCTATACCCAATCTTACGTTTTCTGTGTAATGTTTTGTCGTCCATTGTAAGTTCACCTCCGGTTTTTAGTGAGGCTCTCTATACCCAATCTTACGTTTTCTGTGTAATGTTTTGTCGTCCATTGTAAGTTCACCTCCGGTTTTTAGTGAGGCTCTCTATACCCAATCTTACGTTTTCTGTGTAATGTTTTGTCGTCCATTGTAAGTTCACCTCCGGTTTTTAGTGAGGCTCTCTATACCCAATCTTACGTTTTCTGTGTAATGTTTTGTCGTCCATTGTAAGTCCACCTCCGGTTTTTAGTGAGGCTCTCTATACCCAATCTTACGTTTTCTGTGTAATGTTTTGTCGTCCATTGTAAGTTCACCTCCGGTTTTTAGTGAGGCTCTCTATACCCAATCTTACGTTTTCTGTGTAATGTTTTGTCGTCCATTGTAAGTTCACCTCCGGTTTTTAGTGAGGCTCTCTATACCCAATCTTACGTTTTCTGTGTAATGTTTTGTCGTCCATTGTAAGTTCACCTCCGGTTTTTAGTGAGGCTCTCTATACCCAATCTTACGTTTTCTGTGTAATGTTTTGTCGTCCATTGTAAGTTCACCTCCGGTTTTTAGTGAGGCTCTCTATACCCAATCTTACGTTTTCTGTGTAATGTTTTGTCGTCCATTGTAAGTTCACCTCCGGTTTTTAGTGAGGCTCTCTATACCCAATCTTACGTTTTCTGTGTAATGTTTTGTCGTCCATTGTAAGTTCACCTCCGGTTTTTAGTGAGGCTCTCTATACCCAATCATACGTTTTCTGTGTAATGTTTTGTCGTCCATTGTAAGTTCACCTCCGGTTTTTAGTGAGGCTCTCTATACCCAATCTTACGTTTTCTGTGTAATGTTTTCTCGTCAATTGTTATATTTTGTCATTTGTTTCCTGTTGATCATTTGTCTGTCTTTTTCTGATTAACCCTTTGACTATACCTCATCATTGTCTTATTATATGTCTAACCATATTTGCAAGGTAATCAAAAATATGCTTGTACATGTAGCAAATGTTTATCTCGTTCATTATGTCTATACCCCACTTTTAATGATTTATTGATTAAATGCTTTGTCAACTTTCAAGAATTGCTTTGTTCTATTTTGGAAACCGTAAATTAAAAAGCTACTACACGGTTACTGGTACGTTTATTTTGTTCAGAATGTAAAATTATTCGAAATTGTTGCATCATTAAATTGTTCAAAAATGTAACTGTTAGTTTCTAGTCGTCCATGCATGTTCAAAAATGTAACTGTTAGTTTCTAGTCGTCCATGCATGTTCAAAAATGTAACTGTTAGTTTCTAGTCGTCCATGCATGTTCAAAAATGTAACTGTTAGTTTCTAGTCGTCCATGCATGTTCAAAAATGTAACTGTTAGTTTCTAGTCGTCCATGCATGTTCAAAAATGTAACTGTTAGTTTCTAGTCGTCCATGCATGTTCAAAAATGTAACTGTTAGTTTCTAGTCGTCCATGCATGTTCAAAAATGTAACTGTTAGTTTCTAGTCGTCCATGCATTTTCAAAAATGTAACTGTTAGTTTCTAGTCGTCCATGCATGTTCAAAAATGTAACTGTTAGTTTCTAGTCGTCCATGCATGTTCAAAAATGTAACTGTTAGTTTCTAGTCATCCATGCATGTTCAAAAATGTAACTGTTAGTTTCTAGTCGCCCATGCATGTTCAAAAATGTAACTGTTAGTTTCTACTCGTCCATGCATGCTCAAAAATGTAACTGTTAGTTTCTAGTCGTCCATGCATGTTCAAAAATGTAACTGTTAGTGTCTAGTCGCCCATGCATGTTCAAAAATGTAACTGTTAGTTTCTAGTCGCCCATGCATGTTCAAAAATGTAACTGTTAGTTTGTAGTCGCCCATGCATGTTCAAAAATGTAACTGCTAGTTTCTAGTCGTCCATGCATGCTCAAAAATGTAACTGTTAGTTTCTAGTCGTCCATGCATGTTCAAAAATGTAACTGTTAGTTTCTAGTCGTCCATGCATGCTCAAAAATGTAACTGTTAGTTTCTAGTCGTCCATGCATGCTCAAAAATGTAACTGTTAGTTTCTAGTCGTCCATGCATGTTCAAAAATGTAACTGTTAGCTTCTAGTCGTCCATGCATGGGAAATATTAACTGTTAGTTTCTAGTCGTTCATGCATGGTAAATATTAACTGTTAGTTTGTAGTCGTCCATGCATGGTAAATATTAACTGTTAGTTTGTAGTCGTCCATGCATGGTAAATATTAACTGTTAGTTTGTAGTCGTCCATGCATGGTAAATATTAACTGTTAGTTTGTAGTCGTCCATGCATGGTAAATATTAACTGTTAGTTTCTAGTCGTCCATGCATGGTAAATATTAACTGTTAGTTTCTAGTCGTTCATGCATGGTAAATATTAACTGTTAGTTTCTAGTCGTCTATGCATGGTAAATATTAACTGTTAGTTTGTAGTCGTCCATGCATGGTAAATATTAACTGTTAGTTTGTAGTCGTCCATGCATGGTAAATATTAACTGTTAGTTTGTAGTCGTCCATGCATGGTAAATATTAACTGTTAGTTTCTAGTCGTCCATGCATGGTAAATATTAACTGTTAGTTTGTAGTCGTCCATGCATGGTAAATATTAACTGTTAGTTTGTAGTCGTCCATGCATGGTAAATATTAACTGTTAGTTTCTAGTCGTCCATGCATGGTAAATATTAACTGTTAATTTTCTAGTCGTCCATGCATGGTAAATATTAACTGTTAGTTTGTAGTCGTCCATGCATGGTAAATATTAACTGTTAGTTTCTAGTCGTCCATGCATGGTAAATATTAACTGTTAATTTTCTAGTCGTCCATGCATGGTAAATATTAACTGTTAGTTTCTAGTCGTCCATGCATGGTAAATATTAACTGTTAGTTTCTAGTCGTCTATGCATGGTAAATATTAACTGTTAGTTTGTAGTCGTCCATGCATGGTAAATATTAACTGTTAGTTTGTAGTCGTCCATGCATGGTAAATATTAACTGTTAGTTTGTAGTCGTCCATGCATGGTAAATATTAACTGTTAGTTTCTAGTCGTCCATGCATGGTAAATATTAACTGTTAGTTTGTAGTCGTCCATGCATGGTAAATATTAACTGTTAGTTTGTAGTCGTCCATGCATGGTAAATATTAACTGTTAGTTTCTAGTCGTCCATGCATGGTAAATATTAACTGTTAATTTTCTAGTCGTCCATGCATGGTAAATATTAACTGTTAATTTTCTAGTCGTCCATGCATGGTAAATATTAACTGTTAGTTTCTAGTCGTCCATGCATGGTAAATATTAACTGTTAGTTTCTAGTCGTCCATGCATGGTAAATATTAACTGTTAGTTTCTAGTCGTCCATGCATGGTAAATATTAACTGTTAGTTTCTAGTCGTCCATGCATGGTAAATATTAACTGTTAGTTTGTAGTCGTCCATGCATGGTAAATATTAACTGTTAGTTTCTAGTCGTCCATGCATGGTAAATATTAACTGTTAGTTTCTAGTCGTCCATGCATGGTAAATATTAACTGTTAGTTTCTAGTCGTCCATGCATGGTAAATATTAACTGTTAGTTTGTAGTCGTCCATGCAAGGTAAATATTTAGTGCTGGACATCCTATCTAATTAGATCTTTATTTGACACCTCCTTTTTGTAAGTACTCTCAATAAAGATCTAACGCAACCCTGTGAGGTTTAGTGTTAGTTGTGTATTTGCTATGCCTCAGAAAACTAGCACGCTTCTGTCGGAGGATTTGAACCCTTACAACGGAGAAAATTGGCTCTTTTAAGTCCACGACGTAACACTAATTAATATAAACATTCATACAGTGAGTGTTTAACACAACTTTCAGCACTATTCTTGTTATATAGAAATGGTATATACATTTGTGGTGTAAACTGGTGTACTCTGAGAAAACCGGCCATCTTCTAAGCTTATCACATAATATTGCTTAACAGTGCACGAATCGACCAGAAAATGAGTAAAACTTACAAGCCAGACCTCATGGTCACAACACTATCGAGTAGGAGTGTCGAACTCGTACTTAAAAATAGTCCAATCAGAACGCAGTTTTTGTTAGACATGACGTTCTGGTTGAATATTTTTCGAGTATTAATTCAAAACACATACACGACAGATTTAAGATCGTAATGCCCAGTAATGATACACACTTGTTGTGTCGGAGAACACGGTGAAGAAATAAAAAAAATACAACGCTATGTCTCTTGGAGCCGAACCAAACAACCTTTCAATTTTACATTAATAGGGATAGCACGCATGACAAATAAACGTTAGAGAATGACGAAGGTGGGGGGGGGGGGGGGGGGGGGGGGGGGCGAGGATGCAATAAAAAAGACTGGCAACTTAGGGTACACAAGACGAAGAAAAACAAAACAAAAACAAAACACAATATGTGTTGGACACCACTATGTATATGCAAACAAACACAAATTACGTTAATAAGACATGTGCCCCCTACAAACAATTTGAGGTACAGACGCTCCGAACATCGTTTTTATGCGGAAATCGTAACGGACAACACACCACAGAACTCAGAACATAAAGACATATAATAGGACAACACAAAAGGCTAAAAAGATGAGGAACACGGACCCCACCAAAACACCGGGGTGAACACAGGTGCTCGTTAAGAGTAAGCAGTTCCTGCTTCTTATAAGACACCCGCCGTGTTACTTATATATATACAGTCAAGTGTGGTAAGCGTCCTGGCAGCGATAGAGGAAATAAAACATCTACGTGAAAAGTAAACGATCCATTGTCATTTGAGATATGGATATTTCGTAACGGTCAACCAGACAGTAGAATGTTTGCAGTAATGATTTCAACCTAGGAGCAACGTAACCTCATTTCAGTAGCCTTTGTGTGAGCAGCTGAGCTCTGTACTGGACAAGCTCAATAATAACGTATGAGTTGTGAAATGTAAACTCCGTATGCTAGTGATGCTGGAATATTGCATTGATGAATGGAAAGTTGACTATTGGAAAAGTGAAGTCATCGCGTTTTTCGTAGAGTTTTGTTTTTAATCTTCCTCCGTTGTCGATTTCAAGGTGATGGTAAAGGTAAGAAATATACTTTTGAGTAGTATCCTTAACTTCAAACTCATTTGGATAGATGCGCGATGTAGATAATCACCGAATGGAGAATTGTTCAATGACAGAACATTATCTATATAGCGGAAGCTGGAATTAAAGGTCTGGGCTAATTTTCTATCTTTATTCTAGAGAAGCTCTTGAAGGAAGTCAGTCTCATTAGTATGTAGAAACAAATCGGCGAGTAGCGGAGCACAATTCGAACCCATTGGAATACCAATCATTTGTTGAGACACCCGTCCACCAAACAGAACAAATATGTTGTCGACTAAAAAATGTAACACTTGAATGATCTCGTTCTGTTTATATTTAGTATTAGATTTTGAATGGATTTTGACAAAATAAGATTGGTCTCTACCAATAAAAAGATACTGATACCTTTGTTCTCCGTTCTTCTTTGAGGAGCAACGCTGAATCAATTCTTTAATTCTAGATTTTAGTAGCGTATGTGGGATGGTGGTATATAAGGTCGAGAAATCAAATGGTTTAATGATGTTACAAACATACTGAGATCTAGAACTTAAAGTCTCCAGCCAGTTTTGTGAGTTTTTTTAATATCCACATTTAATTAACGCCACTTCTAGAAAAGCAGATATCATGATATTTCTGGAGACCCGTTTTGACATCTGTAAAAATAGAAGCTAAAAATGGAAGAGGCTTGATAGAACACTTGGCAGCTCCTGCGATATAACGTTGTTTGTGTAATTTTGGTATCCAATACAGCAAGAGAAGATGACAATCCTGAACCTTCATGTTAAAGACCTAAAGATCCTAAACCTTCATGCAAAGACCTAAAGATCCTGAACCTTCATGTAAAGACCTAAAGATCCTGAACCTTCATGTAAAGACCTAAAGATCCTGAACCTTCATGTAAAGACCTTCATGTAAAGACCTAAAGATCCTGAACCTTCATGCAAAGAACTAAAGATCCTGAACCTTCATGTAAAGACCTAAAGATCCTGAACCTTCATGTAAAGACCTAAAGATCCTGAACCTTCATGCAAAGACCTAAAGATCCTGAACCTTCATGCAAAGACCTAAAGATCCTGAACCTTCATGTAAAGACCTAAAGATCCTGAACCTTCATGCAAAGACCTAAAGATCCTGAACCTTCATGTAAAGACCTAAAGATCCTGAACCTTCATGCAAAGACCTAAAGATTCTGAACCTTCATGTAAAGACCTAAAGATCCTGAACCTTCATGCAAAGACCTAAAGATCCTGAACCTTCATGTAAAGAACTAAAGATCCTGAACCTTCATGTAAAGACCTAAAGATCCTGAACCTTCATGCAAAGACCTAAAGATCCTGAACCTTCATGTAAAGACCTAAAGATCCTGAACCTTCATGTAAAGACCTAAAGATCCTGAACCTTCATGCAAAGACCTAAAGATCCTGAACCTTCATGCAAAGACCTAAAGATTCTGAACCTTCATGTAAAGACCTAAAGATCCTGAACCTTCATGTAAAGACCTAAAGATCCTGAACCTTCATGCAAAGACCTAAAGATCCTGAACCTTCATGTAAAGACCTAAAGATCCTGAACCTTCATGTAAAGACCTAAAGATCCTGAACCTTCATGCAAAGACCTAAAGATCCTGAACCTTCATGTAAAGACCTAAAGATCCTGAACCTTCATGTAAAAACCTAAAGATCATGAACCTTCATGTAAAGACCTAAAGATCCTGAACCTTCATGTAAAGACCTAAAGATCCTGAACCTTCATGTAAAGACCTAAAGACCCTGAACCTTCATGTAAAGACCTAAAGATCCTGAACCTTCATGTAAAGACCTAAAGATCCTGAACCTTCATGTAAAGACCTAAAGATCCTGAACCTTCATGCAAAGACCTAAAGATCCTGAACCTTCATGCAAAGACCTAAAGATTCTGAACCTTCATGCAAAGACCTAAAGATCCTGAACCTTCATGTAAAGACCTAAAGATCCTGAACCTTCATGTAAAGACCTAAAGATCCTGAACCTTCATGCAAAGACCTAAAGATCCTGAACCTTCATGTAAAGACCTAAAGATCCTGAACCTTCATGTAAAGACCTAAAGATCCTGAACCTTCATGCAAAGACCTAAAGATCCTGAACCTTCATGTAAAGACCTAAAGATCCTGAACCTTCATGCAAAGACCTAAAGATCCTTAACCTTCATGCAAAGACCTAAAGATCCTGAACCTTCATGTAAAGACCTAAAGATCCTGAACCTTCATGTAAAAACCTAAAGATCCTGAACCTTCATGTAAAGACCTAAAGATCCTGAACCTTCATGCAAAGACCTAAAGATCCTGAACCTTCATGTAAAGACCTAAAGATCCTGAACCTTCATGTAAAGACCTAAAGATCCTGAACCTTCATGTAAAGACCTAAAGATCCTGAACCTTCATGTAAAGACCTAAAGATCCTGAACCTTCATGTAAAGACCTAAAGATCCTGAACCTTCATGCAAAGACCTAAAGATCCTGAACCTTCATGTAAAAACCTAAAGATCCTGAACCTTCATGTAAAGACCTAAAGATTCTGAACCTTCATGCAAAGACCTAAAGATCCTGAACCTTCATGTAAAGACCTAAAGATCCTGAACCTTCATGTAAAGACCTAAAGATCCTGAACCTTCATGTAAAGACCTAAAGATCCTGAACCTTCATGCAAAGACCTAAAGATCCTGAACCTTCATGCAAAGACCTAAAGATCCTGAACCTTCATGTAAAGACCTAAAGATCCTGAACCTTCATGTAAAGACCTAAAGACCCTGAACCTTCATGTAAAGACCTAAAGATCCTGAACCTTCATGCAAAGACCTAAAGATTCTGAACCTTCATGTAAAGACCTAAAGATCCTGAACCTTCATGTAAAGACCTAAAGATCCTGAACCTTCATGTAAAGACCTAAAGATCCTGAACCTTCATGTAAAGACCTAAAGACCCTGAACCTTCATGTAAAGACCTAAAGATCCTGAACCTTCATGCAAAGACCTAAAGATTCTGAACCTTCATGTAAAGACCTAAAGATCCTGAACCTTCATGTAAAGACCTAAAGATCCTGAACCTTCATGTAAAGACCTAAAGATCCTGAACCTTCATGTAAAGACCTAAAGATCCTGAACCTTCATGTAAAGACCTAAAGATCCTGAACCTTCATGCAAAGACCTAAAGATCCTGAACCTTCATGTAAAGACCTAAAGATCCTGAACCTTCATGTAAAGACCTAAAGATCCTGAACCTTCATGTAAAAACCTAAAGATCCTGAACCTTCATGTAAAGACCTAAAGATCCTGAACCTTCATGTAAAGACCTAAAGATCCTGAACCTTCATGTAAAGACCTAAAGATCCTGAACCTTCATGTGAAAACCTAAAGAAGACAAGACTGGCATGTGATTATCATATATGTTCCGTTGGAGACAGTAATAGCTAGGTTAGAATGGAATAATGAATCGTTTAATTCTTCTACATGAGTCGAGGTGGCCAGGAAAATCCATATAACTTGGTCAATTTTCTCAAATTTAGTACGTTCATCATGATCTATGCCTCTCATCTGCAATTATTCATATCTAGATCAATGACACCCACCCACAACACCAAGGTAAAATACCATGACGGAAAAGACAAAGAAACTGAAAATAATACACAATTATATCAAAATATCAATTTCTTAAATTTATTTGTTTACCAACAGGGGCCGTCGTGTCCGTGATCGTATGGTAGTTGGATTTACATCTACATATGTAATCACTTACCTATCACCACTGATGTTGTGGGTTTGACTCCCGCACATGGCGAGGATCCGGTACAACATTATGTGATACAGTTTGTCAGTGACTTGCGGCAGGTCAGTGGTTTTCTCTATACAACATTATGTGATACAGTTTGTCAGTGACTTACGGCAGGTCAGTGGTTTTCTCCGGATCCTCATGGTTTCCTCAACCAATAAAACTGACCTCCACGATAAAACTGAAATATTGTTGAAAGTGGCGTTCAACACCAACCAACCAACATAGGTAAACAAAACGTGTTCGTCCAATACAACGGCTATATCAGTCTGTTTTAAGTAAATAGTATAATTATGAACGCATGTTATCAGTTTTAAACAACCGTTTACGGAAGACAATGAAAAACTGGGATGATTTTTATTTCCCGTTTCCCTTGGTAATGAATGCTTTATTTTCCAAGGTAAAAATGTCAATTGCACGAGACAAGAAGATCAAAGATATTGAACTAATGTCATGAACACCTGTAATAAAAGAAATAAATACGATTATAGGAAGATTTCTCGTTACACATGTCGGAAAAAAATATAATTAAAAACTTGGTTTATTATAGAAATTTAACAATGCATTGAACTTGAAGACAAAAGGGTTCTTTGAGAGCATGGCAATTAAAACCGTAGAATCAGCAACGCGTGATTGATCGTAGAAAACGAAAGTAAAAAGCAACACAATGGTCTTCTTCATATATATATAGATGCTGCTATGTCATGTAGGTTCCTTGTGTGAATTAATTAATTAGGTTTAAGTCAGACTCGTCTGTGATTGGTAGTTCGTACTGTTGCTATGATGATTAGAAAGTACAAATGTGACACATCTAAACCTGTAAAATCCTTGACAAATCTTTTTCGTCAAGACTATATGATTAGCAACTATCGTTGACTCTTAGAGGCAGCTTTAATAAGAATATAGACAATCTGTTGGTGCAAGTAGCAGGCCAGGTCCAACTAGTAATTTAATCAGTACATTTATATTGTATTCCATAATTAGATATATTTATTCTTAAAGTAAGTTTACAGCTCCTAAATAATGTAATAACGCTCTCCTCCCTCGGGCATTAGTGATCTTACCTGATATTTGGCTATCCCTTGTAGGTTCTTTGGTTTTCTTGCTCACATAGACCTTTGCATTATTTGGCGGTACAATATTTTGAGAGGCCGTCGTGGCCCTGATCGTATGATAGTTGGATTTACAACTGTACCTATGCAATCAGTGAATATCACCACTGATGCTGTGAGTTTGAATCTCGACCAGGGCGAGGTGTACATCATTATGTGATGAAGTTTGTCAGTAACTTGCAACAGGTCGGTGGTTTTCTCCGGGTCCTCCGGTTTCTTCCACCAATAAAACTGACGTCATCATCATCTCATTGAAAATTAACTTGTTCTCGTCATAATATAGCTGAAACATTGCTGAATTGGCGTTAAGTAACAATCACTCACTCACTTGTTTAATGTAAACATTTTACCGAGCAAACTTATGCTTTCTAATAACAGCCCAAGGGTAACTCACTTAGCTAGGGCCCCTCATTGCTTACAAACTCATTTGTATAGGGGAAAAAACAAATGTGCACATCATAATAAAAACTCCCTTTTCTTTTGCAACATACACGCATGTTTTGAAAATATACTATTTAACGATGTCTAATTTAATCACATAAAAAAAAACTCACAAAACAAAACAAAATTTTAATAACATTTTTCTGAATGTCCTCCGCTTATCTATGTAAATATCGTATACGTATACTTTCACAAGTTAAAGAGCTACTGAAAAAAAACCATAAAACAAAACAAGCAAAAAATAAACAAAAACAAAAACAAATACAAAACAAGACAAAACAAAACAAGCAAAAACAAATAATGATAATACGACAAAACAAACATATTAGTGTGTGCTTTATATCCACGTGAATATCAGATGTTAATTCTGTTGGAAGTATTAGTTAAATTTTCCTTTCTCATATTAGGCCAAGAAAAAGATACATGTGTTTCCGCTAAAATATCAGGGTCGGTAGGTAGGAAAAAGATTTTATTTTTTTTAAATATTTTTAGCTAGTTTCTACAGGGGACACATTCGGACTTTAATAGTGCTTGTTCAAAAATGGCTAGAAAACCTTTAAAGAGTAGGGACAAAAAAAATAGTGTCGGTAGGGTTAGCAGAAACACATGTTTTTTTTGTTTTTTTGCCTTATTGGTTTTTAACCAGCATATTCTACCTTTGTAGATTTTTAGTCCATTAACTACGAGCATTTAGTATCCCTGCTATTGTATTGCTCGTGTTCATTCTTTCTTTATTTAGTGTCCCTGCTATTGTATTGCTCGTGTTCATTCTTTCTTTATTTAGTGTTCCTGCTATTGTATTGCTCGTGTTCATTCTTTCTTTATTTAGTGTCCCTGCTATTGTATTGCTCGTGTTCATTCTTTCTTTATTTAGTGTCCCTGCTATTGTATTGCTCGTGTTCATTCTTTCTTTATTTAGTGTCCCTGCTATTGTATTGCTCGTGTTCATTCTTTCTTTATTTAGTGTCCCTGCTATTGTATTGCTCGTGTTCATTCTTTCTTTATTTAGTGTCCCTGCTATTGTATTGCTCGTGTTCATTCTTTCTTTATTTAGTGTCCCTGCTATTGTATTGCTCGTGTTCATTCTTTCTTTATTTAGTGTCCCTGCTATTGTATTGCTCGTGTTCATTCTTTCTTTATTTAGTGTCCCTGCTATTGTATTGCTCGTGTTCATTCTTTCTTTATTTAGTGTCCCTGCTATTGTATTGCTCGTGTTCATTCTTTCTTTATTTAGTGTCCCTGCTATTGTATTGCTCGTGTTCATTCTTTCTTTATTTAGTGTCCCTGCTATTGTATTGCTCGTGTTCATTCTTTCTTTATTTAGTGTCCCTGCTATTGTATTGCTCGTGTTCATTCTTTCTTTATTTAGTGTCCCTGCTATTGTATTGCTCGTGTTCATTCTTTCTTTATTTAGTGTCCCTGCTATTGTATTGCTCGTGTTCATTCTTTCTTTATTTAGTGTCCCTGCTATTGTATTGCTCGTGTTCATTCTTTCTTTATTTAGTGTCCCTGCTATTGTATTGCTCGTGTTCATTCTTTCTTTATTTAGTGTCCCTGCTATTGTATTGCTCGTGTTCATTCTTTCTTTATTTAGTGTCCCTGCTATTGTATTGCTCGTGTTCATTCTTTCTTTATTTAGTGTCCCTGCTATTGTATTGCTCGTGTTCATTCTTTCTTTATTTAGTGTCCCTGCTATTGTATTGCTCGTGTTCATTCTTTCTTTATTTAGTGTCCCTGCTATTGTATTGCTCGTGTTCATTCTTTCTTTATTTAGTGTCCCTGCTATTGTATTGCTCGTGTTCATTCTTTCTTTATTTAGTGTCCCTGCTATTGTATTGCTCGTGTTCATTCTTTCTTTATTTAGTGTCCCTGCTATTGTATTGCTCGTGTTCATTCTTTCTTTATTTAGTGTCCCTGCTATTGTATTGCTCGTGTTCATTCTTTCTTTATTTAGTGTCCCTGCTATTGTATTGCTCGTGTTCATTCTTTCTTTATTTAGTGTCCCTGCTATTGTATTGCTCGTGTTCATTCTTTCTTTATTTAGTGTCCCTGCTATTGTATTGCTCGTGTTCATTCTTTCTTTATTTAGTGTCCCTGCTATTGTATTGCTCGTGTTCATTCTTTCTTTATTTAGTGTCCCTGCTATTGTATTGCTCGTGTTCATTCTTTCTTTATTTAGTGTCCCTGCTATTGTATTGCTCGTGTTCATTCTTTCTTTATTTAGTGTCCCTGCTATTGTATTGCTCGTGTTCATTCTTTCTTTATTTAGTGTCCCTGCTATTGTATTGCTCGTGTTCATTCTTTCTTTATTTAGTGTCCCTGCTATTGTATTGCTCGTGTTCATTCTTTCTTTATTTAGTGTCCCTGCTATTGTATTGCTCGTGTTCATTCTTTCTTTATTTAGTGTCCCTGCTATTGTATTGCTCGTGTTCATTCTTTCTTTATTTAGTGTCCCTGCTATTGTATTGCTCGTGTTCATTCTTTCTTTATTTAGTGTCCCTGCTATTGTATTGCTCGTGTTCATTCTTTCTTTATTTAGTGTCCCTGCTATTGTATTGCTCGTGTTCATTCTTTCTTTATTTAGTGTCCCTGCTATTGTATTGCTCGTGTTCATTCTTTCTTTATTTAGTGTCCCTGCTATTGTATTGCTCGTGTTCATTCTTTCTTTATTTAGTGTCCCTGCTATTGTATTGCTCGTGTTCATTCTTTCTTTATTTAGTGTCCCTGCTATTGTATTGCTCGTGTTCATTCTTTCTTTATTTAGTGTCCCTGCTATTGTATTGCTCGTGTTCATTCTTTCTTTATTTAGTGTCCCTGCTATTGTATTGCTCGTGTTCATTCTTTCTTTATTTAGTGTCCCTGCTATTGTATTGCTCGTGTTCATTCTTTCTTTATTTAGTGTCCCTGCTATTGTATTGCTCGTGTTCATTCTTTCTTTATTTAGTGTCCCTGCTATTGTATTGCTCGTGTTCATTCTTTCTTTATTTAGTGTCCCTGCTATTGTATTACTCGTGTTCATTCTTTCTTTATTTAGTGTCCCTGCTATTGTATTGCTCGTGTTCATTCTTTCTTTATTTAGTGTCCCTGCTATTGTATTACTCGTGTTCATTCTTTCTTTATTTAGTGTCCCTGCTATTGTATTGCTCGTGTTCATTCTTTCTTTATTTAGTGTCCCTGCTATTGTATTGCTCGTGTTCATTCTTTCTTTATTTAGTGTCCCTGCTATTGTATTGCTCGTGTTCATTCTTTCTTTATTTAGTGTCCCTGCTATTGTATTGCTCGTGTTCATTCTTTCTTTATTTAGTGTCCCTGCTATTGTATTGCTCGTGTTCATTCTTTCTTTATTTAGTGTCCCTGCTATTGTATTGCTCGTGTTCATTCTTTCTTTATTTAGTGTCCCTGCTATTGTATTGCTCGTGTTCATTCTTTCTTTCTTTTTATGATACTGTGTGATCTTTTTGAACTTAAGCGAATCTGCAGGTGTTTTTTTTTATTGTTTATTTGTATATATGTATTATCGTTGAAGATCTGATTATTAAGAGGTGAGATGTTATGTTCCCATCAACAGATTTAACTCCGTCACATTTTTGTGTCTGGCTCAAGTCAGGACCTGTACTTCCAACGTCAAAATGTCATGGTATTTTTACGTTCAGTGATTTCAGGTGAGGGTGCTTCTTTGGATTTTTGATATTGGAGGACATATTTAGTATTGTGATAATGTCTTAATATATGAAGCAACAAAAATCCAACCACTGTAAGCCTCAAATATATGCATTATTCACGTCAATTTACAAAACTAGAATTTAAACCGGATCCAACTGATGTAGTATTAAAAATAAAAAGTTCATGATTTTGTTGTATAATTCTCAGTTAAATGAAAATGAGTCTCAAGTCATGTAGTTTTGCACGAGTTACCTCGGTTTGTACGTGTTTATTGAATTTGAGGAATCTGCTCAATTCAGTGTCCAAAGGGAAGTTACTCCTTATCAAATATTTTTGTTTATTTATTCATATTTGATTGTTTGTTTGTTTGTTTGTTTTGTTTAACGCCACTTTCAACAATATTTCAGTTATATCGTGGCGGTCAGTTTTATTGGCGGAGGAAACCGAAGGGCCCGGAAAACCACCGACCTGTCACAAGTCACTGACAAACTTTATCACATAATGTTGTACACCTCGCCCTGATCGAGATTCGAACTCACAACATCAGTGGTGATAGGCATCGATTGCATAGGTATAGTTGTAAATCCAACTACCATACGATCGACACCATGACGGCACCTCATATTTGATATTTGAAGGGGCCCAGAGCGAAAAATGTCTGTTTGGATTTAAAAAAAAAAAATGTGAGCAATGCAGTACACATGCAATAGCAACTGGGATGTACAGCGTTACCCCAATATACGATTGGGTCATAATTGTTCATTACGTTTAATAAAAAAAAAAAAATAATTCCCCCGCAAACCTCTAAACATAATTATTTCGCTGGATTCTAAAATAATACCATTGAAAAGATATTCCCTACACATACTTAATTAAAAATTATATACGCCACCGAGACTTGGGTAACCGTTACGGAATATCTGTCACAAATAACCACGGATATGATCCGTTTATCATAACCAAAATCCGCTCATTTTTCCGTTCGTGAATCATAACCAAAGGGTCTATCTAGTACTAGAGTCTATATGGTATTAGAGTCTATATAGTACTAGAGTCTATATAGTACTAGAATCAATATAGTATTAGAATCTATATAGTCTTAGAGTCTATATAGTACTAGAGTCTAAATAATATTAGAGTCTATATAGTATTAGAGTCTATATAGTATTAGAGTCTATATAGTACTAGAGTCTATATAGTACTAGAGTCTATAGATATTAGAGTCTATATAGTACTAGATTCTAAATAGTATTAGAGTCTATATAGTATTAGAGTCTATATAGTATTAGAGTCTATATAGTATTAGAGTCTATATAGTACTAGAGTCTATATAGTATTAGAGTCTATATAGTACTAGAGTCTATATAGTATTAGAGTCTATATAGTACTAGAGTCTATATAGTATTAGAATCTATATAGTACTAGAGTCTATATAGTACTAGAGTCTATATAGTATTAGAGTCTATATAGTACTAGAGTCTATATAGTATTAGAGTCTATATAGTACTAGAGTCTATATAGTATTAGAGTCTATATAGTACTAGAGTCTATATAGTATTAGAGTCTATATAGTATTAGAGTCTATATAGTACTAGAGTCTATATAGTATTAGAGTCTATATAGTACTAGAGTCTATATAGTATTAGAGTCTATATAGTACTAGAGTCTATATAGTATTAGAGTCTATATAGTACTAGAGTCTATGTAGTACTAGAGTCTATATAGTACTAGAGTCTATATAGTACTAGAGTCTATATAGTACTAGAGTCTATATAGTACTAGAGTCTATATAGTATTAGAGTCTATATAGTACTAGGGTCTATATAGTATTAGAGTCTATATAGTACTAGAGTCTATATAGTATTAGAGTCTATATAGTACTAGAGTCTATATAGTATTAGAGTCTATATAGTACTAGAGTCTATATAGTATTAGAGTCTATATAGTACTAGAGTCTATATAGTACTAGAGTCTATATAGTACTAGAGTCTATATAGTATTAGAGTCTATATAGTACTAGAGTCTATATAGTACTAGAGTCTATATAGTACTAGAGTCTATATAGTATTAGAGTCTATGTAGTACTAGAGTCTATATAGTATTAGAGTCTATTTAGTATTAGAATCTATATAGTATTAGAGTCTATATAGTACTAGAGTCTATATAGTACTAGAGTCTATATAGTATTAGAGTCTATATAGTACTAGAGTCTATATAGTACTAGAGTCTATATAGTACTAGAGTCTATATAGTACTAGAGTCTATATAGTACTAGAGTCTATATAGTACTAGAGTCTATATAGTACTAGAGTCTATATAGTATTAGAGTCTATGTAGTACTAGAGTCTATATAGTATTAGAGTCTATTTAGTATTAGAATCTATATAGTATTAGAGTCTATATAGTACTAGAGTCTATATAGTACTAGAGTCTATATAGTATTAGAGTCTATATAGTACTAGAGTCTATATAGTATTAGAGTCTATATAGTACTAGAGTCTATATAGTATTAGAGTCTATATAGTATTAGAGTCTATATAGTACTAGAGTCTATATAGTACTAGAGTCTATATAGTACTAGAGTCTATATAGTATTAGAGTCTATATAGTATTAGAGTCTATATAGTATTAGAGTCTATATAGTATTAGAGTCTATATAGTATTAGAGTCTATATAGTACTAGAGTCTATATAGTACTAGAGTCTATATAGTACTAGAGTCTATATAGTACTAGAGTCTATATAGTACTAGAGTCTATATAGTACTAGAGTCTATATAGTACTAGGGTCTATATAGTACTAGAGTCTATATAGTACTAGAGTCTATATAGTATTAGAGTCTATATAGTACTAGAGTCTATATAGTACTAGAGTCTATATAGTACTAGAGTCTATATAGTACTAGAGTCTATGTAGTACTAGAGTCTATATAGTACTAGAGTCTATATAGTATTAGAGTCTATGTAGTACTAGAGTCTATATAGTATTAGAGTCTATATAGTACTAGAGTCTATATAGTATTAGAGTCTATATAGTATTAGAGTCTATATAGTACTAGAGTCTATATAGTATTAGAGTCTATTTAGTATTAGAATCTATATAGTATTAGAGTCTATATAGTACTAGAGTCTATATAGTACTAGAGTCTATATAGTACTAGAGTCTATATAGTACTAGAGTCTATATAGTACTAGAGTCTATATAGTACTAGAGTCTATATAGTACTAGAGTCTATATAGTATTAGAGTCTATATAGTATTAGAGTCATATAGTACTAGGTCTATATAGTATTAGAGTCTATATAGTATTAGAGTCTATATAGTACTAGAGTCTATATAGTATTAGAGTCTATATAGTATTAGGAGTCTATATAGTAATAGAGTCTATATAGTATTAGAGTCTATATAGTACTAGAGTCTATATAGTATTAGAGTCTATATAGTACTAGAGTCTATATAGAGTCTATATAGTACTAGAGTCTATATAGTACTAGAGTCTATATAGTACTAGAGTCTATATAGTACTAGAGTCTATATAGTACTAGAGTCTATATAGTACTAGAGTCTATATAGTACTAGAGTCTATATAGTACTAGAGTTTATATAGTACTAGAGTCTATATAGTACTAGAGTCTATATAGTACTAGAGTCTATATAGTACTAGAGTCTATATAGTATTAGAGTCTATATAGTACTCTAGAGTCTATATAGTACTAGAGTCTATATAGTACTAGAGTCTATATAGTACTAGAGCTATATAGTACTAGAGTCTATATAGTACTAGAGTCTATATAGTACTAGAGTCTATATAGTACTAGAGTCTATATAGTACTAGAGTCTATATAGTACTAGAGTCTATATAGTATTAGAGTCTATATAGTACTAGAGTCTATATAGTACTAGAGTCTATATAGTACTAGAGTCTATATAGTACTAGAGTCTATATAGTACTAGAGTCTATATAGTACTAGAGTCTATATAGTACTAGAGTCTATATAGTACTAGAGTCTATATAGTACTAGAGTCTATATAGTACTAGAGTCTATATAGTACTAGAGTCTATAAGTATTAGATCTAATAGTACTAGGTCTATATAGTATTAGAGTCTATATAGTATTAGAGTCTATATAGTACTAGAGTCTATATAGTACTAGAGTCTATATAGTATTAGAGTCTATATAGTACTAGGGTCTATATAGTATTAGAGTCTATATAGTACTAGAGTCTATATAGTACTAGAGTCTATATAGTATTAGAGTCTATATAGTATTAGAGTCTATATAGTACTAGGTCTATATAGTACTAGAGTCTATATAGTATTAGAGTCTATATAGTACCTAGGGTCTAGTAGTACTAGAGTATATATAGTATTAGAGTCTATATAGTACTAGAGTCTTTATAGTACTAGAGTCTATATAGTATTTGAGTCTATATAGTACTAGAGTCTATATAGTACTAGAGTCTATATAGTAATTCATCTATATAGATACTAGAGTCTATATAGTACTAGAGTCTATATATACTAGGGTCTATATAGTATTAGAGTCTATATAGTACTAGGGTCTATATAGTACTAGAGTCTATATAGTACTAGAGTCTATATAGTACTAGGGTCTATATAGTATTAGAGTCTATATAGTCTAGAGTCTATATAGTACTAGGGTCTATATAGTATTAGAGTCTATATAGTATTAGAGTCTATATAGTACTAGAGTCTATATAGTACTAGAGTCTATATAGTACTAGAGTCTATATAGTACTACTATATAGTACTAGAGTCTATATAGTACTAGAGTCTATATAGTACTAGAGTCTATATAGTACTAGAGTCTATATAGTACTAGAGTCTATATAGTATTAGAATCTATATAGTACTAGAGTCTATATAGTACTAGAGTCTATATAGTATTAGAGTCTATATAGTACTAGAGTCTATATAGTATTAGAGTCTATATAGTACTAGAGTCTATATAGTACTAGAGTCTATATAGTATTAGAGTCTATGTAGTATTAGAGTCTATATAGTACTAGAGTCTATATAGTACTAGAGTCTATGTAGTACTAGAGTCTATATAGTACTAGAGTCTATATAGTACTAGAGTCTATATAGTACTAGAGTCTATATAGTATTAGAGTCTATATAGTACTAGAGTCTATATAGTACTAGAGTCTATATAGTACTAGAGTCTATATAGTACTAGAGTCTATATAGTACTAGAGTCTATATAGTACTAGAGTCTATATAGTATTAGAGTCTATATAGTATTAGAGTCTATATAGTACTAGAGTCTATATAGTATTAGAGTCTATATAGTACTAGAGTCTATATAGTACTAGAGTCTATATAGTACTAGGGTCTATATAGTATTAGAGTCTATATAGTACTAGAGTCTATATAGTACTAGGGTCTATATAGTACTAGAGTCTATATAGTATTAGAGTCTATATAGTACTAGAGTCTATATAGTACTAGAGTCTATATAGTACTAGGGTCTATATAGTATTAGAGTCTATATAGTACTAGAGTCTATATAGTACTAGAGTCTATATAGTACTAGAGTCTATATAGTATTAGAGTCTATATAGTACTAGAGTCTATAT